>WMED01018719.1:0-12622 GCA_019650415.1 Pipa parva | reverse complement strand
GACTTTGTAAAAATTAACATTTGTGTCATTCTCAAAACTTTTGGCCATGACTGTAGGTCTTTGTTATTTCAAAATGTTCATTGTTTTGCATGTGCAGCATTTTGTTGTTTAGTTTTTACCTTTTTTCATCTAACAGTATTTACTAAACTATCAACTGATTCTTTTTTGGTTAAGTTTATCTGAAAAACTATTCACTGCTCCTGAGATGACCTATGCACAGTTGTGCAGTACAAAGTCTAATCAAAACTGAAGTGAAATGCTTTAAAAACTAAAAATGGTTTAAGCCGTATTAGTCCAGTTGAATAATTATTATAATTAGAAAGATGAGTACTGCAGTATTATATGATTTCTGCCAACATGTACCCTTCTATTTAAATACAATTATTTTTTTTGCCCAAGGGACTTACAATATGAATGCAGAATTTTAAAAGCCCCTTTGTGTTTACATCTTAAATACATATCGCTTTGCAATAATTTTCTCTGCTTTTTCTGCACCCCACCTAATTGTGTGGTGTCTCATATGATATTGGCACAGTGCCGCTCTTACTGTTTATTGAAATATCTCTTGAAAGTTTGTCTTAAACATTGAACTGTTAGTCCAACTGAAGTATCATATGATACCAAAGTACTCATTTTTCTAATTAATTAAAAGCTAAATGAAAGAAATATGTATTGATTTCTTTTCAGTGTTTTTCATTCTGCATCTTATGTAATTGGTAAAAAAAAATTGACAAGACAAATAAAACAGGTGAAATAGAGCTCTCGCTCTTTAGTGTATATATGCCCTAAATAAGATGATTTTTCTGTGCTAGCCTTGAAATAAAACTATGCCATATCTGGACTACTTTAATATGTGCAGTTTACAGCATCTATCCTAATTGCTATTCATTGATACAGTAGGTTTTATTTTACTGTGTTTTTGGTTCCATGCAAGGTATAGAGGTCATACCTCACCTTTAATACTGAAAACTTCGATAATACACATGCTCTGGGGCATGGTCAATAGCTCTCTGTGAGTAGCCCTACTACAAAAACCCTTTTCAGGACAGTTTAGTCTGTCATCTTCTGAACTTCTACAAAGGAAGTGGATGAAAGAGAAGTGGCTTATGCATAATACATTATAATATTATAATATAAGAAACTAATATAAATTAAAACTGACTGAAAATAACTAACCCATATATATATATATATATATTACAATGCTGCACGCAGAGATCAGCGAATGCTTTAAAGGTACTTCGGAGAGGCAACTCGAGTGGTCACGAGGAGAGCCGAAGTACCTTTAAAGCGTTCGCTGATCTCCGCGTGCAGGAGTGCAGAGAGCACGTACCAGTCTCGGCGAGCTGATGCGAAGCATGGCAAGGTGAGTTCACACTTTCCTGAATTACCCCCTATATATTGCACCAAAATGCGACCACACAGGAAGTGATGTGAACGCCGAGGGAGCATTCACACTGCTGTTGGTAAGTTCAAAAGAAAAATATGCTTGGCATATTTTTTTTTTCACACTAGCGTATTATGCGCTGAGCATAATACCTTCATGTGAACCTATCCTTAAAGTGCACATATCAACTCACAACTAATTCTAATTTAGGTTCTACTGATGAAATAAACATTTTTGTAAATATACATGTATTTTTAAAAATGTAACTTTATACAGTGTTTCTCTTTGTCATCTTCCCTGTCAACCTGCCTTTTCTTTCCCAAGTTTTGTGGGCGGGGCTAAATGATGATTGACATTATAGCTCCTCCAATCAGATCCCTACTAGATTGTGATTTTAGGGATCTGATTGGAGAAGCTATATAATGTCAATCATCATTTAGACCTACCCAACCTGACTTGGGAAAGAAAAGGTAGGCTGACATGGAAGATGAAGTGAAATGCTGTATAAAGGTAAATTTTTTTAAATAAATATATATTTACAAAAAAGTTTATTTCATTAGTAGAACCTAAATTAGTATGAGAGTTTTGAGGTGGCATGTACACTTTAACACTGGAGCAGTAAATAGATACTTCTCTTCTTAACAGGGCATCTAGGTACTGAGCAGTGGTTTAGGACCTTGCAGTATAACTGAGCTACTAGATTATGCACAGTCTGTATTGTAACTAGAATACTAGTTACAGGACAGTAATGCTATACATACAGCCAATAGGACACAGGTTATAAAAATTTGCATTGGATCCTGATTCTATTTATGTTTCTACCGCGTCTTAAAAGGTGGTAGTTTTCTAAAAAAAACAAACAAAAAAACATATTTTAGATCTTGTAGATTGATGTATTTTTGAAGAAATGTCACCTTTACACACTACAGGACAATTCACCCATAGTGTAGAGCAGACATTGGGCATATTCACTAAACATCGCATTGTCAAAACAGTGGAGCAAATTGTCACATGGTACTTTCTGGTAGTAATGGAACAGAAGCAGTGTTATATTGATGTCAGCTTGTATGTATGTATATTTTATTTATTTAGCACCACAAGGTTACACAGCACTGTACAGTCCAACTATACAATTATAATACAAACATGGGAAAGTACTTAACAAAGAACAAGTGAAGCAAATTACAAGCATAAAATCATGAGCATACATCACTCTAAGTGCCAGGCCATGATTAATTACTTCACATTGATCTGTTTAAAGAAAACAATACCGCCATAGACATCTTGAAAAACTAGCATAAGAGCCATATTCAACACTTTGTCGTGTTTTGTTAGCCAGTATTGTTGCTGGAGAATAGTTGCATAGATTGATTTTTACAATAATTTCATTGGTTGACAACTACTAGCTCATGTTGGCACTTGGTTACCACATTTTTTTGAGTCATATGTTACCAGACTAGTAGCAGGAACCTTACCATTGACATTATTAGAGATATGAGGATTGTCATCCATCTGAATTTTGTGAACATTAAAGGTATACACTCCTAACAAGAGCAGCGCATCATCTTTTGGGACTTTATTTGTTCATTCACTTATTTGGTTGCATGTTTTTTTTTGTTTATGTATTTATTTGTTATTGTTTTTTGATGTTTTGACATATAGTGCTTCTTCACCTAGTTTCACAAACCTATTTTAATAGGTGTTGTGACTTTCCCAATATTATAGTTCCTCCAATCAGATCCCTTAAATCAGGATCTAGCAAGGATCTGACTGGAGGGGCTATGTCAATTACAGTATCATCACACTACTCAGGAAAGAAAAGGCAGGCTGACAGGGAAGGTGACAGAAAGAAATGCTGTTTAAAGGTCCATTTTTTAAAAATACATATATATTTACAAAAGCGTTTATCTCATTAGTACAACCTAAATTAGTAATAGTATTTTGAGTTGATAGGTGCACTTTAACACTAAATAGTTCATGTCTAAATGATGAATATCTCTTACGTTTAACAATAATGAACATGGAAATTTTGATGAGATGCTGCAGTGTGCTTTGATTGTGTTGGTGATGTCACAGAAGGTATCAGGAGAGCAAAATTATGGAAGTAACTAATTGGCATAATGTTCTGTGAAATGGTCCATGGGGATATAGTGGATGTGACTATAAAATATTAATGTATTTTATCCCAAAAATAATGATTTAATTTTTTTTTTTAAACTTAACATCTCATATTCCAGATTTGTGATAAAAGCAATATTATTATTATTTATTCATTCTTAAATAGCGCTACTATTTTACGCAGCGCTTTACAGAGATTCATCATACACTTCAGCCCCTGCCCCATGGAGCTTACAATCTAGTTTCCCTATTTTGTCACACACACAGATGTATCTTTTTGTATTGTGGGAGGAAACCAGAGTGCCCGGAGGAAACCCACGCAAGTGCGGGGAGAACATACAAACTCCATGCAGATGAAGTCCAGGGTGGAATTGAACCCAGGACCTCAGCGCTGCAAGACAGCAGTGCTAAAGTTAGGATGTAATATATATATATAGGCTGAAAATAAAAAACAGATATTCCATTGATGAGACATTTCCTGGAGCAAGAACATAAACTACCCCAATTCAAATATATTGTAATTGATCATCTGTGCGATTAATAAGGGGTGGTGATTGGGCCCACCTTTTGGCACAAAGAGAGAACTATTGTATTAAAACTTTAGATACTGTGGCCCCACAGGGGCTTAAGGAACTACGTTCATTAAGTATGTTCCTATAATCTGTTTCCATTTTCTGCTGTATTTTTCCTAATGAGGTTGACATATATATATGGCACTTCTTTCTATACAATATGTCTTGGAAATATGTTTACTGGTTTCAATTCATCTATGTTTTTGGTCTTTAATTTATTTATTTATTTTTATTCTATAAATTCCCCTTTAATTTTTGACTTCCCCTTTTAATTTAGATTTTCTTTGTGTTCTATAGTTCCTATCTAGGTGTCACTGTGTTGGGACACTGGTGTACTGTGGTGATGGTGGTGCATTCTGGGAACACTGGTGTACCTATTTAAGGTGATTTTTAACTGCATTGTTTATCTTAATAAAGGTCTCATCTTCTGTGGACCGAAACATTGTTGAATATGGTGATGTAATAAACTTTTTTTACTGTTTTGAAAAAAAAGAGTGGAGAGCAGTGTTCTGTGGTGTGTGTATATACTGTGTATATGTGTATATATATATATATATATATATATATATATATATATATATATTGAATCAAACTATGGTTTTACATGTGCTTTTATATTCTCCAATCAGATCCTCCAAAACACAATCCTGAAAGTAACTGTTATCCTGCAATATTATTAAATCAAAGCTTTGTAGAGAGCTATAGGAGTAGTATCTCCTCATGGGTGCAGTAGAGCACACCAGACAGGGATTATTCAGCAAGTATTGCTCCAACAGGGGGTTGTAAAGGGTAGCCCTCAGAGAGCAGAAGGGGGTGAACATACCCTCAGCTGGGGACCCTGAGTAGTGTAAGGCTTGCCAGCAAGGTATCAAATTGAATAGTAGTAAGGTCACATAAAGCAGTGTATCTGTATAATTGTCAAGTGTAGCAACATCATATCTGAAGTACTGCTGAAATATTTAATCTGCTATTCAAATCCCAGTTGTGTAAGTACTGAACCTTTAATAAATTTAAATGCAACATGTTAAATTCCTGGTGATGAAGTCTAGGAATAATACTACTTCCCATTCCTTAAATTCTGAACCTCCCTGGGGTGTGAACTGGCTTGGGAACCACTAAGATTTAGTTATGTTACCCATTTCTAGAAAAGCTAAAGAGAATGGATTAAAGATAAGTGTCACAGAAGAATACCATCAACCCCTACAATTGAATTATTTAGATTTTTTATTTTGTTTACATAGAAATGCATCTTGATCACAAGCAATATTACAGGGATGATGAAATAAGCCTTCTTTTAACTATTTCTACTTAGCAATAAGCAAAGACAAGAGAGTATAGGTGATACCTTTTATTGGCTAACAGAATAGATGGTAAATGTAAGCTTTCGAGACTACTTAGTTCTCTTCCTGAGGCACGGCATAGGAATCATCTGCTATTTAAAGAATTCAAACCTTCAAGATGTATCAGAGCCTGTTTGTCCCAATTTCTTTTTAAAATACATTAAGGAGTTTATGTTGGAATATGGGATAGTGGAAACCAAAGCCTCATTCATGTGTAAATTAATAGTAAGTTTACTGAACTATACCGAAGACGTATCTGAATAGAGTGTACCATTTGGTGTTTCCTCTATGCACAGCTTCAAGAGGAACTTGTTTTACTGATATTTCTGTAAATATATAATATATATTCGTAGTATGTCTGCTTGTGCCCAGTCACTAACACTGTATATAAAACAACTAACAACTGACAAAAACATATCCAGATATGATTTAAAGCAGAAGTTACAAAACCTGGTCTCTTGCCTCGCCAACATATGATTTCTGGATGTTCACATCACGACAGCAGAAGATTATTAAACTAGTAGGAAATTTTGACAAATCCAGCTATATTTTGCTGTGGGGATATCCAATACATGCACCAGTGAGGTATAATATTTATTTATTTAGTAATAATTCAATTTTTTTTTAGCTTCATGCATTATGATAAATATAAGTTCACCCAGTTGGACAGTAGGTGTCACTAGTGCATCATGAAAAATAACAGCTACTTTTTTTGCCTGCGTCAAACACATTTTCCAACCTACTGTACTACCAAATACAGCCTATACAAAGAGACAAAAATTTGCTATGTCTGTCAAATTCGCACTTTGAGGACTAATGCACATAGGGGGTTATTCATTAAAGTCCGAATTATTGCGTATAGGTGTGAATTCGCCATATAAAGAAAGTCGCAATAGACTGCAATTGTCACAGTCGCGTCTTTATAATGAGAATATTGTTGCAGTTGCGACTTTATTATGGGAAAATTGTCGCAATCTTAACTTTAAAAAATTGTCGCAACTTTATAATGGGGAAATTGTAGCGGATTTGCTATGGGAATCCGCTGTTTGCGAATTCGACAGTTGAATTTGCACCTTAATGAATAACCCCCATAGTCTTTGCTGGCATTAGTTGGAAACTACTGGCAGGAGCAGCAATAAGGTTGCTACTAGTTTATGAATCTGAACTGATTAGTAATTCTCCCTGCTGCAGGCACCTGCTTTTACACAAGTCCAAACCACCATACCCCCCAAGTGCCCTGTATTCTGTGGAACAGTCTCATATTCTTAGTCCTGTCCCATGGTCCCTCTGCCTTTAGAATTCACTGGCACACAGCCAATCAGAAGGAGGTGTGCCATTGATGTCCGTGGCTGGGGGGAACAGCGCTGTCCTCCCTGCTATATTGGAAAGTATAAACCACTCTATAACACACAAATAACAATGATTTGCCAGCACCATACCTGTATATTTAAAGGCAATATTCACATATACACAAGATTTATTATGTTAAGCTCCGCCGTAAGATCTCATATGTCATCACGTTCATTGCATTTTTTTTTTTTTTTGCCGGTGAGGGAAGCTTTCTCATTGGCCCCGCAATGAACATGATGACGATTGAAGCCTTTTGGACCGCTGATTCGACAAGTGGGTGGAGCTTCGGGCTGAATCCTGTGTGTGAAGTGCGGTGAGAAGTCTGCCTCGGTGCAGTGAAAATACAGCACAGTTCAAGCTGTGGCTACAACGATTCAACTTATTATGAGGTACTGTATGTATTTAATAGGTCTTTTTTATTTAGCTTTAGTTATTCTTTAAATAGGCAGTACTGTCCAGCATCATTCCTTGGCCCCATATCTGCATGGAAGCTGGGTAAAAAATCTGATTAATTTAGCTATTTAGAGGGCTTTTTCGTTATTTTTGTAGCTCCATGTGCTTCAGAGCTAATACCTTACTCTTCTCAGTCATACCCGAGAAATGTAAAGCCATTCTCGTTTAGTAAGAAAAGATTAATATAATGTTGTAAGAAAAATGTGCAAATGGTGTTTAAACAAGCCATTCTGGGTGTGCCTTGTATGGGATTGATAATGGCACCATTTACAGCCCTAATTAAACCATTAGGAAACATTTCCTATATTATTAAACAAACTTGGCAGCTTTTTTTCCATCTTTGTGTTCAGTTTCTCCAAGGGAACAAGATAATGATATTTGTTGAATCTTTACTCTACAAGATTGCTTTGCCTCTTCTTATTGGTGAGTGGATTGCATAGAAGCACTATATAAACATCATGCTATCTTTTTACATTATACAGCAGAAAAAACACAAAGGATTGCATTATGCAAAGCAGTAACCTTTATTAACTGACCAAAATTAAATTGTTATTTGTATAGAGATGTCAAATGACCTCATGTCAGAATAGAGATAATGTGTCACCAAGCTTTGGTATACCGAACCACTTTTTGAAGGCTTAGTAGATCTCCAGAAAAAATCTATTGTCTGGGTAATTTACAATTTGCTCAATAGCTTTCGAGTCTCTAAAGTTTCTGACAACATTATTTTAATGTGTTTGCTTCAAGCACTGGTTATGGAAACCTCTTGGCAAGAAAGTCAACATGTCAAGCTTAGGTTTCAAGAGATGATTAGTTGTGTAGCATGGCCAGCGTCTATCATTTTCAACAAGGAACAACTACATTGTTTGCACTACAAAATCCACCAAGTCAAGCTAATACAGTTTTAGGGGAAATACTTGTTGACACGGAACTTTGGTCACAATTTCTTCCCACCAGTGGAGTGCAGAGTCCCAACAGAAAACAAGAAAACAGGGACCCACTAAGTAAAAGATTTTTTTCTTGTTCCCTATAGTTTATTTATGGCCCTACCTTTTTTGGGGCCTGGGCCAACCAGGATGTAGGGAAAATTCCTGGTGGGAATTTTTAAACCCTGCTGTAGTAAGACATTTGTCTTCATCAGCATAAAGAAGAACTAAACATTAACTTAATCCCTTGTTAAAGTGATAGGTCTGGTAGATAAGAACACTGAATTCTGACTCACCATTAAGAAGTAATGAGCTCCTGCATCACATTGACCCCTAACAGTACAAAGTATTCATTTTGCTGTTTTAGTTACATCCCCTCCCTCTCCCAGGCACTCATACTCTATGGTCTATGGCACAGGTCTTCATAGAGCTGAGTGTCTGGGCCACATTTGTGTAGATAAGAGAGTTTCTATTTCATTGTCCATAGTTATTTATATTTCATGGACTCATGCTATAAACTATAGTCTTATAGTAGGCAAAGTTCCTATTACAAAAATAGGGCTTCCTACATTTTAAATCATTGGAGTTTCAAAGATGGAAGCAAATGGAATGGAATCTGAAAAAAAATAAGATTAACAAATTTTCAAATTGGTTGGAGTATTACGTTCTGCCACAAAAGATTATTACAATTCGTCTCTATTCTATTCCATTCTATTTATTTGATTTATGGAGTATGGGCCTCATTGACTAAAGGCTGAATAGTCACTATAGCTTTGAATTCGCATCTATTTCCCACGTCCCCTTCTTCTTCTTATCCATTCAATTGCAGTTGATTTTTGGTCACTCATTGGATCAACGTTCTCCATCCTTGTCAATCATATACAGCTTCTTTTATTTCAGCGAATGCCAGATTTGTATCCTGTGTGATGGTGTCGAGCCAGACCTGGGCAAACTGTGGGCCGTATCCAGCTCTCCATTCTTCTAAGACCGGCCCATGTGAAGATGTAAAAATGGGGGCGTGGCCAACCACCACAGGTGTCAGCATGCTAGACACAGACCAAGCCCTTTGAAGCCATCCGGGCCATTGACACGGCCCGGTGGCAAAAATAATTGCTCAACCCTGTGTCAAGCCAACAAGTTCTTGGTCGGTCATGTCCGCTATGTCCACTTACCATTCCAAGGATGATGTCTTTCTCCTTCTCATCTTGTGGCCAAAATAGACTAGTAGCTGTTTGGCGATTCTGGATTCTAACGGAAGGTTTGGTTTGATTCGCTCCAGGACTTTGAGATTGGTGATATGTGCTGTCCACGGAATTCGTAGGAGTCTCCTCCAGCACCACAGCTCAAAAACATCAATTTTCCTCCTGTCTGATTTCTTCATGGTCCATGTTTCACTTCCATATATCACAATTGGAAACACAATGGCATTGACTAATCTTCATTTGGTTTGGAGGCTGATGTCTCTGCTCTTCCAAATTTTATTCATGGACACCATTGCGTCACATTCCAATGCTGATCTACACTTGATTTCAGAGTTGCAGTCGCCATCGCAGTCTATGTTGGAGCTGAGGAATATAAACTTATCCACTACTTCAATCTTTTTACCATTCATCTTAACGCTGATGTTTTTATTTACAGCTGTAGTCATGATCTTCGTCTTTTTCATGTTCAGATGCAGGCCAGCTTTCTTGCTTTCGTCTTTCGCTTTTATGAGCAATTGCTCCAGGCCTCTCTTACTGATATTAGAGTGGTATCCTTGGCATATCTAAGGTTATTGATGTTTCTATGCCGATGTTCAGCTCATCCAGTACTGCCCTGTGCATGACCATTTCGGCATATTGGTTGAAACTTAGAATGCATCCTTGTCGTGTCCCTTTACTGATCTTGAACCAGTCAGTGTCTCCATATGCTGTTCTTACTGTAGCTTCTTGGTTGTGATATAATGACTTGAAGAGGTCAGTCAGATGTGGTGGTACGCCAATTTCTTGGAAGCATTTCCATAGTTTGTCATGCTGAATGACATCAAAGGCCTTTGAATAATCAATGAAGCAGATGTATAACTTCTTTAGGTATTCTCGTGCTTTCTCCATAATCCACCCTAGGTTTGCTATATAGTCTTGGGTACGTCTTCCTTTTTGGAATCCAGCCTGTGCCTCAGGCAATTTTCTTTCGATGGTTTGGGTTAAATGATTTTGGATGATCTTAAGAAGAATTTTACTGGCATGTGGGATCAAGGCGATTATTCGCATTTTTTTTCATGTTCCCTTTCTTGGTATTGGTATGAACCCAGACTGTTTCCACTCAGTTGGCCACTGTCTGGTTTTCTATATACTTTGGCACAGTGACCTAAGCGCCGTTGTAGGTATTAGCTTCAGCAGTTTAGCTGGTATACCATCGATTCCTGGGACCTTGTGTGTAGCTAGCTGTTTCATTGCCCAGCTAACTTTTTCCTCCAGGACGTCTGGATCCAGGTCTACTAGCTCACTGGCATTGATTTGATCCATATGATGTTCAGCTGCATATAGGCCTTCTGTGTATTCTCTCCAGCGCTCGCAGATTTCTTGTTGTTCAGGCAGCTCTTGTCCATTGGATCCTCGTATGATTGCTTTTCATTCCAGAAACAGTGTCCTCGCCTTCCTCACATGTTCCTAAAGCTCCCTCATGTGGTCCTTCTTTTGCACTTCTTCCATTTTCTCACATTGGCCATTCCAATAATCTTTTTCTCTCCTGATTTCACATTGGAACTCTGCAGTCAGTCTGCTTATCTCTTCTCAGTTTCCTACTGCTTTTGCCTTCTTAAGTTTCTCAGTGATTCCAATGGTCTGGCCCGATATCCATTTAGCCAGTCTTGTTGGCTTCTTGTATGGAACGTTCTGCTGGGCTATCTTGATGATGGCTGTTTTCACACTTGTCCATAATTTTTCAGGAGGGAGTTCATCTACAGCAAGGAGCTCAAATCGGTTCTTCATTTCTATGGTTTATTCTGAAGGGATTTGGTTGACGTCAAACTTTGGGACAGCAGTTGGTGTTTGGAAGTTGCAGAATTTCAGCTTTACTTTGGGGACAAGGAGCTGATGGTTGATCCCACAATCTGCCCCCAGGTACAGTATGTCTTCACTGCTAGGATGGAGGTTCTCCATTTTTGCTGGCATATGATGTAATCAGTTTGGTTGCGGTGTCGATCACCAGGCATCACCCATGTATACAGTCGCAGTTTGGGATGCTTGAACCAAGTGTTTGTAATTCTTAGCCCTTGTTCTCGGCAGAATTGGACTAAGTGATCTCCAGCTTCATTTCTCTTTCCCAGTCCATAGCTCCTGACAATATCTGTCTCGCTTGCTGTTTCCATCTTGGAATTAAAGTCTCCAATGATGTACACTATGTCCTCTCTCTCTCTCTGTCAGATCTATTGCCCGTCAAATCTCTATGTAATAAACTTTGTGGGCCTTGGCGATCATCTTTGATGGAATGAATCCAACTCCTTGGCGGCTGATCTTTGAATTGCCAGAGTAATAGACAACATGATTTCCAGAGTTGAAGTAGCCACTGCCTCACCAATGCACTTCACTCACTCTAAGGATATCATTGTCTAGCCTAATCATTTCTCTCTTGACAATTTCAATTTTACCCATATTTGGTCCACGTTCTGATTTTGTAAATGTCCATTTACATTCCATGTTCTGATTTTCATAGTCCATTTCCAGCGCAGAGAAGTCCGTTCGCCAAGGGCCACATCAGCAGATAGGCGTCCGTGTGGGTTTAACCTGTCCATGTCATCACTGCTCTGACTAATTGGATAATCTTGTTGCTCTTCCTCAGTAGCTGGTTACCTTGCAGTACCTTTGCTAGAAAGCTGTCAGACTGTTGCATGGATTGGTTATTTTACTACGTTAAGTGTATAGAATTAGAAATATTTAGAAACTGGTTACTAAGATAAAAATTTGAAGCTATTACAAAAGCATGGCTGTCATTAAAGTAGAAACATTTAGGGGGGAATTCCCCATTGTGCAAAGTGAGCTCCAAATCCTTCGGCGCACTTCGCACAGACTGATATGCGCTCGCTGATGTCCGCGTTCAGGACATTAGCGAGCGCATATCAGTCTGTGCGAAGTGAGCCGAAGGATTTGGAGCTCACTTCACACAATGGTGAATTCCCCCTTAGTCTGAATTGTCTCATAAAGGTGTGACTTTGTCATTCCCCATATTCAGGTATTCAGAAACTCTGTGATCTGGCAAACTCACCAGCTAACAATGATTGCACACTACACAATAAACTGATGCTGACGTGGTCGCTACTTTACTATTTGAGTTCTGATGGAGTCGCGGATTTACTAAAGAAATCCACTGTTTAGCCAATAATGAGTAGGGAATCAAGGTTCAGGGTGTAGCCACCCAAAGTGATAAAAATTTATAACCCCTTAAAGCAGTGATTTTCAACCTTTTTTGAGCTGCGGCACATTTTTTACATTTACAAAA
>WMED01018718.1:0-12623 GCA_019650415.1 Pipa parva | reverse complement strand
ATGTCTCAGGAGTGGATATCGTACTCTGCACTGTTTCCAGGAGGTGCTGTGAGTTGTAGTTATGTGTGTGCCCAGGGGTGCTGTGAGTGACGTCTCTACTAGCTGCTCCAGGTGATCCAGTTGCAGTTGTGCTGTGTCAGGTTGTCGCCAGGGATCTTAAGTGAGTGCCAGCTGCCATCAGTGGGGGGGGGTTACCCTGAGGGTCGCGACCTGGGAGGTGCCTGCCTCAAAGGCCATACCCCCTTGTGGGGGTTAAGGGTGAAAACCTGGCCCTCCTTAGATTCCATGCCTCAGGGTTAACTAGTGTCATCTCCCACTGTGGCACGGAGGATCCACATAATTATTAAAGTCACGTTTCCTGTTCCTCTCACTCCCTGTTTGTTCACATGTGCACGTACACCTTAGTGCTTCCAGAAGGTGTACCACATGACCCTGTTTCTTTTCACATTTGTACGCCTTAGTTCTTCTAGAGGCGTAACGGGTTCTGGGTTCGCTATAGCTCCTCAAGTGGCGACCCAGTTCTTGAAGTAATCCCTGTGTGTTTCCCATAAACCCGTGACAATACCACAAAAATTAACAACCTAGACTGGAAGTTGTGACATACAGTACGTATCCCTAAATATCTTACCTTGTTTTCTCGTACATACCTAGCCGTCACCTCCGCTCTTCACAAGGCAACCTTCTTCAGGAAACCCTCACCAAGACTGCCTGTTCTCCTCTTAAGCTCTTCTCTCTTGCTGCCCCTTATCTTTGGAATTCTCTACCCCTCTACCTCCTCCAAGAACAATCCATCAATATCTTCAAAATGAAATTAAAATCTTACCTCTTGGAGCACTAGCACTGGTTTTCATGTCTATATTTTATATTTATGCAACTATTTATTCTAAATTTATATTTATTTTCTTATTTAATTGGCACCTGTATCCAAATGAACTGTCACGTTATGCTACTGCACTTGTTACCATCTGTTTATGTAAGTCTTCCTCCCATTTAGATTGTAAGCTCTATGGGACAGGGACCTCCATCCTCTTGTTCCATTCATGGCCTGGCATTTAGAGTGATGTATTTTCTTGATTATATGCTTGTAACTTACTTCACTTGTTCTTCGTTACACACTTCCCTTGTCTGTATTGTAACTGTATTGTTGGATTGTACAGAGATGTATAACCTTGTAGCTCTTTATAAATAAACATGTACAAATACAAATAACACAACAAATGTTATTTTCCTTGTCTATTTTTTTCAGCTGCATCAAAATCAGCATACAATTAATATTATTCAACCAAAATATAAAAAGTAATAAAGAATGTTACTATTATTGTGCAATTCTGTATAGCATGACTGTGTTGAATTGAAATAAATACAGCTCCAGGTGACAATAAGTTTTTTTGTCCAACCAGACTCATCTGCTAAAAGTGGAATTAATAAGTTATTGGTGAAGCCACACAGAGGTTTGGAGCTGCATCTTGTCCATATTCTAATTAGTGTACAGAGACTATTCTGCAGAATACAACCCCCCAGCTGACACTTCAGCAGGGTCTGACGACTAAATGGTCACTAAAGCCTGTAAAAAGAGAGCTTTCTATTTATTGGTCACATAATATTAATTTCAACAAGTGTTAAAATGTCAATTTTTGGCTTACTGATTTTAAAGAATAGTCATGACAATAGAGAAAAAACAAGCACTTGTTTTCAGCTAATCCCAGCCAATCTTCTTTAGTCAAGGGCTATGCTCACTAACTGAGCATGCTCCCCCACTCCTGAAACTAATTGAAATTCACATTCTTCAGGAAACTAAGTGCAAGGCAGCTCTGAGAGACTGAAAAACTGGAGAAAAGCAGCCTGAACCAACTCAGAGACAAGAGCTGGTTAGTAATCCAAATGCTGCACAAAGTAACAGCCTGCACAGAGGTAACAGTAGGACATTCAGTTAGAATAGTGACTAGGAGTAGGCAATAGAGGCAGTCGCCTAATGCAGTATCTTAACAAACCTCATGAATGACGTTACTGGGAATTATTTATGTATTGATATTTTGTATCCTTGCTGGTGCAAAGAAACAACGTCCTGGAATACAGTAGATAACAAATAAAGGGGGTTCAACAGTCAAATTCGCAAACAGCGGATTCCCATAGCAAATCCGTGACAATTTCCCCATTATAAAGTCGCGACAATTTTTAATGTTAAGATTGCGACAATTTTCCCATAATAAAGTCGCAACTGCGACAATATTTTCATTATAAAGATGAGACTGCAACAGTACCAGCCTATTGCGACTGTCTTTATCTGGCGAATTCGCACCTATACACAACAATTTGGACTTTAGTGAATAACCCCCAAAATCTCTCAACATAAAGGCACCCTATGGCTGCTGCTTCTCCCAACCCCGGTGGGGATGAAATAGAAGCTGGTTCCTTTTAATGATTATGTAATAATACATGCAGGGAAAACAGACTTCTTGTTAGGATCCATACATGTAAAGAGAAAAAAATATATATATTTTGTTATTGCAAAATGAATACAATTCAAAAGAAATATAGTTTCTTTCAATGCATTCCTGGAAATGACTTATTCTTATGTCGCACTCCTCATTTTATTCCACTTACTTTAAAGACCGTATTCTGCAGTAGTATAAGTTACTTTTCTCGAAGCAGTAAAATAAAAGATACAGGAACCTTCTAAGGCAGCTGAAGCGGAACATACTACGTGGTATTTTGAAGAATTTTAAAGAAAATACATTTTCAATCAGCGTGAGCGTTCTTTAAATGGAACTTCGGCTTGGAAAATTTCAACCATTTTATCATTTTCACCAACAGGGTTGGAGAATGTAAGATCAGCATGCTGAATACTGTGTATTTCCTACCTGGCTGCCGTTGATTGGGCTTAGTAATTATGGTGTCCGTCATGGAAAATGGCTAGGCATAACGGAAAGCTTTAACGGCAAAGAATTAAAGTATTCGATCAGATGGATTTTACATAAACTATAATGAATAATAATAATAATACTACATTACTTGGCAATAGCTGGTCCTCAGTCATTTCTATACCTCAATCTTCAAGTGAAAAATGAATTGCCTTACATTACTTTACTTTTTGTAATGCCATTTAAAATGGGTACTTGGTGTCCTCCATTTTCCAGCATTTTCTAAAGGTCTAAACCACCATCAACAACACTTACATTCACTAAGAGATGTCTCAGACCTAGTTCATCTTTCCTAGGGGGATGTCCCCATGTTCAAACTGCAGAATGTACAGAACTTAAGGTGTTCTAAATAAACAATGGACGCTGCAGACTTTTTATGAAAGAGCAGCTGTAAAACTTTATTTATAAACCACAAACTCCTAACGCAACTGCAATTGCACTGTATACATTACCAACCCAGAAGCAGAGGGGATGGAGTCTTGGGATGGAAGTATTCCACGAGGACATCTCATTTGCTTCCTCTGCTGACTGTCTAAACACTAACTCAACATATTAGGAAATGTTTGTTTTAGGCTGATTTTTTCTATTGAAAAATGGAAAAAAGATGAAAAAGATTTTTTTTTTTAGTTTCCCTTTAAGTGACCTTGTGGCCCAAGTACAACAGCATCTTCCCTGATACCGAATATTGGATCTCATACAGCATTTGTTTTTCAGCTGATATGATATCTATCGATACAGCTGCTTAAGGTTTGTACAATGAAATGTAGTTTCCTTATCGTTCATGTTTTGAAAGAGTTTTTCTGTTGATTGTGATTACTAAACTTCCTGTGAGTAAACACATCAGCTCCATTTTAATGAAACTGCCACCGCATTAAAAGAACAAGTCACGTCAAGAATGGAAATGCGCAATATTGTCTTAATACCTACGATTTATTTATTCTGTGCTCTGCAAACATTCTAAAAGATTCCTAGAAATATTATTTACATGGGTTTTCTGGATAAAGTGCAGTGGCTTAGTGGTTTGCACTGCTGTCTTGCAGCACTGGGTTCATTTCTACCCTGGAATTCATCTGCATGGAGCTTGTATGTTCTCCCCGCACCTGCGTGGGTTTCCTCCCACAATCCAATAACATACACCTGTGTCTGCAAGGACTGAAGTGAATGACAAATCTCTGTAAATTGCTGTGTAATATAGTAGTGCTATATATATATATATATATATATATATATATATATATATATATATACACCTAAAGTTTCATCAAAAATCATGGGACAGTGCAGGGGGTTGCTGTTTGTCCCTTAGATAAAAGATGGCTGCAATCAGAAAAGAGACAAATAAAAAGCAGGACAATTAACTTCATTGATTACTGATCTTATACAGTAAGGTGGCAAATTGGAGAAACGAAGGTAGGATTCTGGGAGTTTTGATATTAATTCCAAGTATAATTCTGGCAACATCTGACGGTGTAGTTAGGGATTTTTTTCACAGCAAACTGCCTATTGGAGAGACACTAGGCAATTGGGCGTGGTCCCCATTTAAGTGAAATGGTGACCAAACGCTTAATGTGCCATTCCGCTAAGTCACTATATTATGTTGTAAATGGCTGGTTTCTGAGGTACTTAGTAAATGGTCTTCAATTTTTATTCTATGTTTTCTCTTTACTTAAAGGGAGCATATAAGGTTAGAGACTTCATGTCTGATATATCACTTTTATTGTATGCAATCTTATAGAAAATCTTACCCTTTCTATAAGAAGCCACATATCTTCAATTCAGATTATGCTGTTTACAGCATTTCCTGGTCCAGTGCTCCACTAAACTGGTTTAGTTTTCCGGAGCCGGTTTAGTTTTCCGGAGCCGGTTTAGTCTGCCGGAGCCGGTTTAGTCTGCCGGAGCCGGTTTAGTCTGCCGGAGCCGGTTTAGTTTATTGACCCTTTCTTAGGCTCTTTACACTTGAATCAGAATATCACGTCATCACATGTTTCAGTGGGAGTAAATTCTAACTTCCACACAGATGGACATAAACACTGCTCATTTCAGAAAGGAAACTTACGGGAACATACTTCTGGCCATCGATTTTATTACATTAGTTACTAAATCTAAATAAGTATAAAATGAGCTTTAATTTACACAAAAAGTGTGAATAATTAAAGTGCACCTGTCACCTCAAAACTAATACTAATTTAGGTTGTACTAATGAAATAAACATTATGTAAATATATATGTATTAAAAAATGTCCCTTTATACAGTGTTTCTCTCTCTCATCTTCCCTGTCAGCCTGGCTTTTCTTTCCTGAGCGTTGGGTGGGCGGGGCTAAATGATGATTGACATTATAGCTCCTCCAATCAGATCCCAGCTACACTGTGATTTAAGGGATCTGATTGGAGAAGCTATAATCATCACCCAGGAAAGAAAAGTCAGGTTGACAGGGAAGATGACAGAGAGAAATGCTGTATAAAGGTACATTTTTAAAAATACATATATATTTACAAAAACATTTATTTCATTAGTACAACCTAAATTAGTATTAGTGTTTTGAGGCGACAGGTGCAATTTAATTTAATCAAATAGAACGGCCTTTAATTTTATTCATTCTTTTAATAAATAAAACAAATCTTGTACAAATGAAAATGTAGAAAAAGGAAGAGGGAGGGCGCACATTACATTTTATATATATTTATTATGTATGCACTTCTTCATCAGTCCAAGGCTGGCAGGAAGTACATACAGAAGACTGAATCCACCAAGGTGCAGTGGTGGGGCTATTCCAATGTAAACCTAGAGCGTCACTCTGGGAACTAAGGATTGGTTTGAGAACATAAGGCCATATCAAGCTCTGCTATGCTAGCATTTTTGCTTGCCACATCAGGTACATTTTGCTTCTATAGTGTTTCTTTTCAGTACATCAGTTCTTTTCAATATAATGTTACTGTTTGTGTAATGAATGAATGGGATTTGCAATAGGGTGTATTGAGTTTTGCTGCCATCTACTGGTATAGATGTGAAAACAGCAGATAAAAGGTTATGTTATATATAGAGTCTTCCCTGTGGAGTTAGAATTTCGTGAGGCATATGAGAGGAAGAAGTCACGGGACCTGAGCTCTATACAGGGGGTATACCTTGGTAAAAGTGATAATTTTCTCCCAGCCCAGAGGAGGGATGGATCCACGCTACACGGAGAACTGACTGCCAAAGAAAGAGATTACATTTGTGAACTACAGGTTGTCTGGAGGTAGGGACCTCTGCAGTGTACCTTGGGGCCAGCTGTTCTCATCAATAAAAGGGTTACCAGGGCAGTAACATTTGAGTAAACCTCCAAAATATATACATATATAAAATGTTTTGTCATAAGCACTCAAACAACAATATATAAAGCTTCCACCGGGTGCAACCATAATGTACAGAGCAACAACAGAGGAGCGCTCCTAGGTCTTCATTCATTAAATTAATAAAATGATTCATTAAATCAATTTATTAAAAATATATACAAAACACAGGTCAAAGTTTTAGCCCCACTTCCAGGGCTTTCCTCAAGACCAATAAATAGGGGAATAAAATTAAGACAAAGGGTTTATGTACTAGAATGGAGACCCAGAAGTGCACCTCTATCATTGTTCTGTACTATGTACATATATTTATATATAGTTTGTGACAATACAACATACTAGAAATTGATTTCCAGGTGTATAACCCTTAAAAGGCCTGTACAGCATTCAGTATAGTAGAGCACTTCAACTCTGTAACTACATATAATCCTCTCTATTCCTCTGCCTTGCAGTTTCATTGGTCTTAAGCCCAATTTCTTAGAGTGATACCATGCTGGACACTTTTTGCCTTGGTCATGCCCAGCAGCACAAGCTATTTAGCTATTTATTGAGTCTGTTCTAAGGACAGGGATACTACATCCCCAATCCTCCCATTCTTCTTAGTTGAAAAAACAAGGACCACATGTTGGAAATGTATTTCTTTATTTAGAATTTCTATACCTAACAGGAAACTACCCTATATATTCCAAGCTATCTCTATATGATCCTTCTACTCTACTACAAACTGAGAAATTTTCACAGTGACCATAGGGTGCTATGAATTATTCGTGAACACACTCTCTTGTGAGTTTTATGTTAATCTCTCAGAACTAAAGCTTCATCAGTTGGGTTCCTCATGCTCTATACAACAGAATGCAGAAGGTAAGAATCCCAACTGTCATTGTCCATGGGAGTATCCCTTGTCTATTCCTTGTTGGGGCATCAGCTTCCAATTTAACACCCACTTACCAACTCTACTTTAGTTTCCTGTAGTGAAAATGCAATGCTAATGCACTTTTGCAGTGAAAATTGTATCCATCGACTTGACGTGCAACTGTCAGATGTGATTTATACACACATTCCTATTTTTACTAATAGTTGTGGGTTCAAACCAAAACTCCATGTAATCCAGTGATACGGCAGAGTTTTCAATGAATGTGCATACATTAACTTCAAGACCAATACTCTGACTATATGGCTCAATTGAAATGATTTATTGGTTTGCCAGGCAGGGGTCTTCCCATTCTTAGTGGTCCACACTTTTTCTGTAGTAAATAAATGATGTCTATCTGATATCACAGAAAGATTTAGTCCTCCGATGGTGGTTAGGGGAAAATCTTAGCTGCAGGAAATGACAAATGTTACCATCTGTTACACTAATTATTGGTTTGAATTAAGCACTGGCAGACTTAGTCACTTCTGAAATTTTATACAACAAAATAAAATCTCACCCTGTGTATGTTTCCTTTTCTTTACGACACAGATATATCCTCAAACAGGATGTTTTTGTTAAGACTGAACCTCCACTCCACACTTATCTACAGTAGGTATCTTTTCACCTGTATTTGTATTGTACTCTTAACTGAAACTGGCTTTTAAACCTGCAAGTCCCCAAGAGAAACTAAACAGGAAATTCATGTTTAGGTAGGAGTTTGAAGGAATTTTTACACTGCTGACCACAGAGCGCACAAGAGAAAGGAAATAGGAAATGTGTTAGAACCTGGATGAGTTATGGGCATTCTCCTAAACACCCATACTTTCTCAAGAACTGTATGTCATGTTCTCATTGTTCAAATTTTCAGACCTTGAAAAGTACCAGAGTTCCTAAAGAATCCATCATTTTTAGCGCATAGTGACTGAAAACCATTTCCTGTTACTTTAGCCATATTATTTCAAATTTACCAACAAATAAGAGATTTTCTTTGAATGTATAGAAAGCTTATAGTGTGAACTACACCAATAGGGCTGATTTCTCAAAGTCTTAAGTGTTCTATACACATGTAAATTCACATTTCTCTGTCAATTTCCCAACTCTGCTTAATTGCCAGATCATTATTACATTAAATACATGTCTAGTCTGACAGCTAATGATGGATTTACCCACCTCTTTTTTTTTTTTTGCTTCATGTGTTAAAATGTGAATTTATCAATGTGTGCCATGGTAAGTTCACCAATTGGACTTCCCCAGCTCAACGTGGTTATTTAGGAGGATGGTGGCAAGGTTCCTGGTGTAAAGTGACAGTTCACTCGAAAGCAATAAAGAATTTGGGGGCATGGGCTAGGAATTGTGTGAAAGGGATGAAAAAACATACTGACACTGAGGTGTCCCTTGGCGAGGGATGGGGGGTATGGAGTCTAAGGGAAAAAAATATATTATGGCTCCCATGTCCCTAAATAAGTAACCACACCCACTAACTTAATCTTATAGAAATCTAAATGCCCCCCAACCTAAGACTTTCACCCCCTACTCATATACAATGTGAGGGATTTGTTTTATTATCTTCATTTCAACCCCAGTCAGGAGGGTGGAGCTCTCATGTAGGAAAATGGATGCTTGTTTCTTTAATTAGGTTAGGCCCCACACTACCAAACTACCACAGTGTTTTGATGTAAAGGAAGGGTCATTTACTGGCCACCATCAGGGTACATCCCCCAGATAAATGAGGGTTGATTGGGGGGTTAGTACTGACCCTGCTAAGCTGTACATAATCCCCCCTACGTCACTGTGTGATAGTAGGTGGGTTATGAGGAACCCACCATTACAGGAGAAACACCCACCCAGTGAAGGGTTGGCGTATGGGAATCCAGGGTCTCCTGCATAATATTGAGCCAATATTAAATGGGTTGCAGCAGTTGCACCTGCAACAGGGCTCATATTCCCATTTTAATGGTAACCACTTCCTAGTCAATTACTTGTTTGTTTTTTTTTTAATGTATTTTTTGTGTTGGCCTTTGAAGTGTTCATTTGCTGGTTACTTTGCCTTTTTAATTAATTTGTTGCTGGTTAGATGGCTTGGTTTTCAGTTAGCATTTAGCTGTAGAAGGACACAAGATATGGCCAAAATTCCAAACCTAAACGAATACAGCAATAAAATCATAACCACAACTGAAAGAGTATGCGCACATCTCTGATTACCAGTCCTAACCTTTCCATTATATGTCATTCCAACATAGGACACAGTTGGCCAATTGTGCTTCATTTAAAGGACCTGCCACGCTCAGTCCACTCCTTTTCTTCTAAAACCCAGTCTTGGGGGGTTATTCACTAAAGTCCAAATTGTTGCGTATAGGTGAGAATTCACCAGATAAAGACAGTCGCAATAGGCTGCTACTGTCGCGGTCATGACTTTATTAGGGAGAAAAGTGTCGCAATCTTAACTTTAAAAAATTGTTGCGACTTTACAATGGGGAAATTGTAGCAGATTTACTATGGGAGTCCGCTGTTTGAAATTCGACAGTCGAATTTGCACCTTAGTGAATAACCCCCTTCATCTCTCTAGCCCCTGGCGAACCCAAGATTTCAAGCTCTGTAAGACGTGTAGCTTGTAGAATCCGCCGATACGATATAAGTTAGAAATCCTTTGTTTTATGCTCATTTCTGCAGGGTAACAGAGTTCTAGCAGGCATACCCTCCTGATGAAGCAGTATATGCGAAACGCGTAGAGAGGTATTGTTTGTTTTTTATACACTGATCTTATCTTGGCTGTATTAATTGATCCTGGTTTGCAGCAACAAGTTAAATATATTTTTTAGTGTATTTTATGATTGTTTTTTGGTTTTTAAGTGATTGGAACTTTTTATCTACACATTTTTTTCTCCCAACAATAAAAATGAATCTATTTTTTGGAATTTGGCTGTATCTGCTATATGGATTTAAGTAATGGTCGTTTTTATCTGTTGGTGATACAAGTCTGCTTTGAAACAATATCCTGATCGTGGTATTTTGCCCAGTGTCCGTCAGCTTAAGGCTTTTTCCTCATCTTATTTCGGATGAGCAGATTGATTGAATTTTCTCACGTTTTGGGTGTATACAGTTTCAGTTCACCTCTCCCATTGGCACGTTTGGGTTGTATTTATTTATCATTTATTGTTGATAAGGCACTTAGTGCCATCTTTCTTTTTTGCGCTCTCAGCTTTTGTCGTTTTTTCCACTGTGCAAGAGGTGTTGAAGCACACTTCACAACTGAGAAAGCTGCAATGGAAAAACTTTGGACAGCACATTTTGGACTTCACTTTGGACTATTTTTTGGATCACGTTTATAGCGCCCCCTGTTTTGTGGTTTTTGTACTAGAAGGAACTAAAACCTACAACACATTAACAAATAAAAATATATTGTGATTTGCTAATTTCATTATCATTGTACTGAGTATAAGATGGCACCTCCTCGCTGGTAACTTTACTGCAATTATTGTGCTTATATTAAATGACTTCAAACCATACATTTCCATTAGCCAGACTAGTATGACAGCTGCTATACTGCATTATGTCACTGGGAAAGGAATTTAAGTTTACAATTTTCATGTGTTGCGAGGTCGAGAGAACTAGCGGTTTAAAAGCACATAGTTAGAAAGGAACGTTTTTATTAATAGCAGAGTGTCTTTTTAAGAAGCTTTCCTTCCATACTATGTGAGCTACTAATGGGAAGGTGCATGACACTCTATGAAATGTGTGTGAATACACACAAATACTGACACTGTGCATGGATATTCTTGCTAATCTTTCCCATCTGGCGTTTTATATCCTGGAAACAGTTTCCCAATTTGGAAAAATCCTTTATCATCCATTTAACATATTGAACTGTCAAAAGAGATATGAAATGGATGATCCTAGCTTTCTTTGCAATTGATACCTCCCTTTCTCTAACTTTTTCATGGTAAAGGCCACATTTCTGCTTGCATTTAAGGCTCATGATGATGTATTTATGAGTCAGGCAATGGGAGGACAGAAATGGAAGTAATTCTATTATGAAAGAACACATTGTTGCACTCACACGTGTATTTACCTTTACAAGGCATGTACAAATGTATTCCTTTCAGAAACTGCAGAACTACAACTTTCATCACCCTTAAGGGACATATTTATCAAATTGTGAAATAAAAATGTGTGAATTTGTTAGACACTTAGACAACTGTGCATATTTAGCAAGGATCCTTACGTTCTGTGATGTGGAAAATTCTCCAAAAAAAAAAAACAAACAAAAAAAAAAAACACAAATAACACCAAGCACATATTTACACATCATATAACATCTATTCGCTGCAAATGCTGCAAAACTTAAAAGTATTCATCTTGTTGAAGTGACAATTTGTTAAGGTGTACTAGTGGGAATTCGCATATCGAATATATCGGAGAGTAGCAAGTAATGATTCACTTCGAAGAAGATGTGAAGACCAAGGAGCTTATTCAGCAAAGTGAGAATTCTTATCGCTTTCGCTTGCTACTCTCCGATTCTATACTCCTTATTTCCAAAACAGAAGATTTGCGTAGCTAAGTAACGATAGTGTCAGTAATAGTTTCCTGTAAAGTGCGGCATAGTCAGTCAGGCTGCAGGAGCCCTGTCATCAGCCCCCTGATTCGCCACTTCAATCTTGCAAAGTAAAACTGGCAAATGCAACAAAATATTACCTTGTGGAATTCACGACAGCAACGGACTTTGATGCTCGATGAATAGTTAAATTACCTGTGCATGCTCACGTAAAGAGGCACTAAGTGCTCTGTTAGTTCACAACTGTTGTAAACTGTTGAATTAGTCTCGAATTTACCACATTGCAGAGTTTGATGAATACCCAGATATGGGGTAGTGGTGAATAAATTTGAATTCACACCTTTATGTGACTGTTGGCTTTTTCAAGAATAAGATCCCAAGTGCCCACATGATCTAGAATTGTCTGCCAATTCACCAATATGTATGTAGTCCACCCATGGTAATTCAGCAAAGTCTGAAGTGACCTCACGATCCTTTGATTCACCTCGGCAAAATTGTTGCGAGCTCGCTTCTGTCCTAAAGGCGGACATCAGCGAACGCTTTAAAGTTATTCCAGTCTCTGTGAGGCGACTCGAGTGGTTGCGAGGTGAGGTGAATCTGACTCCAGTACCTTTAAAGCATTCGCTGATGTCCGCCTGTAGGACAGAAGCGAGCTCGCAACAATTTTGCCAAGGTGATTCGAAGGATCATGAGATCACTTCGGACTTTGCTGAATTACCCCCATGTGTGTTGTAACCTGTTAATGCTGTTGTACTATGCCCAGGTAGTTAGTGAGAACCTCAGGTAGTGAGTCTGGCATACAGAACTGGAGAAGTATTGAACCAGCTTTGTAACTCACCCACAGTGGTACAGTGCCTACAAGTAGTATTCAACCCCCTGCAGATTTAGAAGGTTTGATAAGATGCAA
>WMED01018716.1:0-12623 GCA_019650415.1 Pipa parva | reverse complement strand
TGCGAAGTGAGGTGAAGACTCCGCACCTCACTTCGCACTATCGTGAATTACCCCCTTAAAGCGAATTACCCTTGTGATATTGTACTTGTATTGTGTAAAGCACTTTTCCCATGTCTGTATTATATTTGTATTGCTGAATTGTACAACACTACATAAATCTGTGGCGCTTTATAAATAAAATTATACATACAATATGCTTCATAGGAAATGCAGGAGGAGTACTTTAACACTCTTCAGCATTTGGTCTCTATATTATACTTACCTCCAGAAGTCTCTTATTTTATTTAAATATGTGTAAATGATCTAGATGCTTATGATAAACAATGATATATTGTTTATCTGTCTGAAAACACCCTCCTGAACTATCCCGAGCTAATGTCCTGTGACTTCAACTACACACAGCCCATTAGATTCTGTAGGGATTTAGCAACTGTAATTTTAGACAATTCCAGGCAAACAAATGATACTTTCTTTCTCCTTCCAGAACCCTCATTAGACTGAAAAGAAACACTGTTCTGAGAAAAGGTAAATGTGCTAGCAGTGTAGTGTTCTTTCATCCTCTTTTTATCCTACTTTTAAGCCAAAACATCTCCATTTATTTACCATATCTTGACTGCTCTCCCTTTTTTAGTGTTTTACCCCTTCTTGGCCCATATGAATTTATATTTAACCCTTTTATCTAGTAACTCCTTTCTTTTGCTGGCAAATTACAAGATTATGATGATATATTGAGTGATTGGGCAACTACCTGGTAAATAAACTTTGATGTAGTAAAATGTAAGGGTATAAATATTTGGGAAAAACATTTGTTAGTATATTAGGGGGCAAAACTGAGCAAACCTATAATGGAGATGTGAGAATCCCACGGTCTATATGTAATAATAGCATGCAATGCCAATATGCCACTTCCAAAGTTAGCAAGGTTTTTTCTTCTACTGGAAGAAAGATTTAATCAAGAAAAAATAATTACAGTATGTTTTGTAGCTGTACTTTTTACTGGTAAGGCCTCCCCTTAAATACAGTAAAATTCTGTATGCCATTACACAAAATATGTCCAAAATCTGCAAATGGTTCAAAGAAGAACAATGAGGGGGTTATTCACTAAGGTGTGAATTTGACTGTCGAATTCGCAAACAGCGGATTCCCATAGCAAATCCACAACAATTTTCCCATTGTAAAAATGCGACAATTTTTTAATGTTAAGAATGTGACAATTTTCCCATAATAACATCATGGCTGGGACAATATTCTCATCATAAAGATACGACTGCGACAGTAGCAACCTATTGCGAGTGTCTTTATCTGGCAAATTCATACCTATACGCAACAATTCAGACTTTAGTGAATAACCCCCTCAAACTAATAAAAGATATGGAGGAACTCAGTTATGAGAGAATTAAACCTCTTAAGAAAATATGATCAAGGGGTGACATGACCAAATTATATAAATGCATAACTGGTCTATATGATAGACAGGGTGGAAGGAAAAATTTCCAGCTATGAAAAGTGCTATTTACTATAAGGATAAGAAACTGGCTAGACTACCACAAAATGTCTAGAAAACTTAAAAGGTTTTGAAGTGCTGTATGCCAGAAAGATATAGTGAAGCTTACTAAAGTCATTGTGCAGTATAAATTTCAGACATGCCACCTCTCTCACCTAAGTCCACAGTTCATTTATCACATTAATCATATGCAATTCTCAGCTTCAATAACATCATAACCTTTATTACGATATGCCTCACAGGGTTATCTCAAGGTAGACCTTAAAGTGTACCTGTCACCTTAAAACTCTAATACTAATTTAGGTTGTACTAATGAAATAAACATTTTTGTAAATATATATGTATTTTTAAAAAATGTACCTTTATACAATGTTTTTCTCTGTCTTTTCTTTCCTGAGTTGTGTTTGGGTGGGGCTAAATGATGACTGACATTATAGCTCCTCCAATCAGATCCCTGCTAGTTCATGATTTAAGAGATCTGTTTGGAGGAGCTATAATGTCAATCATCATTTAGCTCTGCCCACCCACATCAGGAAAGAAAGGCTGCCAGGTAAGATGACAGAGAAACGCTGTATAAAAGTACATTTTTAAATACATATATATTTACAAATTGTTTATTTCATTAGTACAGCCTAAGTTAATATTAGTTTTGCGGTGACAGGCGCACTTTAATAGAATTCTGGGTGGCTGCATATTCTCAGCTTTTCTTTTTGTTTCAGTGCACTCCTTTCAGTTTAAGTAGATGCAGCGATGGTTATGTAAAATGGTAGAAATTAAAGGAGAAAAGAGTGATGCAATGAAAAGATTGCAATGAAAATGAAAAGACTACTTGCTATTTAACCCCATATGTTTAAATTATATGTAAGAGTTGTAAAATTATAGGAGTTGCAATTATTTTATTGGGGGGAAAAAAGCAAAGCATAAAAATTCCATTTCAGTTGATACACCAGATAGTATATATACATCATACAGTACAAAAATCATCTTTATACTTTATATAAATATTACATTATCAGAATAATTAGTCAGAATATATGAATTATTTATTGCAAATGGCCAGTGTTTTTTTATCTAGGATTTTCTTTGTATACCTACATAAAGCCCAGTGGAAACATATTAAATTAGCCTGACCATACAATAAATCAGGATGAGACAGATAAAATGCATTAAAGTGGCTGTTAATCTTTAGTACTCTTGCATTCATTTCTACTGTTGTTCAAGCCTGTATTTATATTTATATACAGTACAGTAGACTGGATGCAGCAGCAGATACATTGTATAGTTTCTTGTACTTGATTTATTCAGTATGCAAGGTATAATATTAAAGGGTATGTAAATTATAAACAAAACCAGGGTTAAATGTGACAGCCCTTAGTTTTCACTGCTTGCGTTGTTGGCAGGTGTTTTTATTTATCTTACTTTTCCTACTCTGTATTTTCAATGTGATCATGGCATCCCTGACTGCACAGAGCATAGCCTCACCCCCTCCATCTCCTTGTAGTTCTCTGACTTCCCCTTTGCAGGCGCAGTCAGAGTGAAAGGGACTGCGCATGCCCAGAGCTATCCAGATCAATAGCTGAGTGTCTGCTATGGGACAGATGGGATAATGCCAGCCAACAACGTAAGGAGTGAAAACTAAGGGCTAAGCCACATTTAACCCTGGTTTTGTTACTGCCTTTACATACCCTTTAAGCATGTTGTATGGAATTAAACAGATGGCAGTGCCCCTCATGAGCACTGTAAGCCAACTAATAGCAGTTGCCTTCAACCCAAACAGGTTTACTAAGTATCTTCAACCATGAAAACAAAACATTATTTTTATCCAAACACAGAATTAATTTACATTTCAGTTCTTACCAGGTCTGACTCACTCCTCAGTAGGACAGACATAAACAAGGAATGTTGTCTTCCTTGGGGATATTTCCATTTGGTCCCTCCCAGTACTAAGGTCCTAGAAGCAGATGATGTACCAGGTTTGTTCCACTTTCAGTCTTCTACATCAGTGATTTTCAACCTTTTTTGAGCCACGGCACATTTTTTTAAATTTACAAAATCCTGGGGCACACCACCAACCAAAATGACAAAAATAACACTCTGGGAACCTGTGAAGGAATTGGCGGCTCTGCAGGGCAATCTGGGGCTGGGAGAGCAATCAGGGGCGGGGTGGACAGCAGCAGCTTGGAGGGGCAAATCAGGGGCTTCCTTCGCTTCTGTTTGCACAGACTGTTATGCGCTGGCTGATGTCCTTCACGCGGACATCAGCGAATGCTTTATAAAGGGATTCCATTCTCGGCAAGGCTCGCAAGGCTCAACTCGAGTCACCTCGCGAGATTGAAATCCCTTTAAAGCATTAGCTGATGTCCACGCGCAGGACATCAGCCGGCGCATAACGGTCTGTGCGAGCAAAGGATCGGAGGGTAAGTTAGGACCATTCTGAATTACCCCCTAAGTCCCCATCGAAAAGATCAGAGATATTGATATCGATGGAAAAGTAACTCTATTTAAAGCAATGGAAAGTATATTGGAATTAACGCATCAATATTAATCAATATTGATACATTTTATTTGCCGCTGCATAAATTAAGGGAAATTCGAAAATGAGGTGGAAAGAAAAAAAACCCAACAATAATGTGGAAATAAGCAGGGAAATACCTGTAGATCGAATTGTGGCAAAAAGGGTCGAAAGGTTCATGTAATCGTAGATTATATTTTGCCTTTAAAACTTCCCCCGTCATCTACTGAATCAGGTGGTTCATTATTTTGTTGGGCTGTTTTAGCTTAATGAATCAATTGTTGTGGCCTTTGTGGGGAATTAAAAAGCTAGTCATAGGTAAGAAGGAGCAGAGCTAGAGATTTACAGAGCTTTAAAATGCTCTTTTCTTTAGTGATTTAATAGTTTAACAAAAGAGGTCAACAAGGAAGACAAGGAAGAAAGTGCTCAGGGCCATGGAAACTGTCATTAAATTTCACATATGGAACCTTTAAGTGCAACTTGCAAATGCAAATTGCAGATCTGCTAGTTAGAAGTTGCAGTTTTAGATTATAATTTACAATATATTACAATGGACTTAATTTCATGCCTGTGTAGTGCAAATCTGCAAATCTAAAAATGGCTTCATGGGCCTTCATGTAATTTTATGCAAAATGATTGTTCTTTGCATAAACCGGCCTTGGATAAAAGAAACACTACTTTTTGTTTCCCTTAAAATAGAATTTATAAATCTTCCTTCATCAAAAGGATTAGGCTTCCCTTCCCAGGTATAGGTCATAAATGACTAGAACAACACACAGGCTATACTAATAACCTGTAGACTGCAACAACCCAATGGAGAAACAATTCGAGATTTTTTCTATTGAATAAAACCTCTGACCCTTACATAAATACAAAATATTATCTGTTTCTATGAATCCTCTATATTGTATAGTGTTACGTTAGAAGTAAATATATATAATATAACCTGTATTTAATTATCCCAGATGTACAGCTGATGATGGAAGGAAATGTAATGATTTAGTAAACAAAGCTTTATTGGGATCGTTCCTCTTCCCTATACAAAAGAGGTAATTTACTGTTTAAAATAAACAGAAAGTTGTACTTTGCACTAGTTAACATAGTTCTTTCTTATTTGGAATATTCCAAGGGGAAGTGAATATTTATTTTTAATGCACTGGAAAACTGGCAGTCCCATCTGTAGGTTCATGCATTTTTGTGGATAAACAGGAAGATGAAGTCAAGGATACCTCCAAAATTCCAAAACAACACAGATAAGGTTTATTACAAATGGGACGACATATCCGTGAGTGAGGAGAGAGGCTATTTACTACAATTTATCACATTTGGTCTTTTTATCAAAGACTGGTATGCTGTTTATTAAACATGTTTATCCAGATTAAAAAAGAACTATCAATTATAACTGCAAATAAATGATTCATGGTAAAATGCCTAAGCTTTGGGTCTGCCTGTATTTGAACCAACCAGTTACTGTTGTTTTCTTATCTCTGTACTTTTTGGCAGTGGAGTGTGAAAGTGAAGTCTGAGTTTTCTGGAGTTCTGCTGCAAGTCATTAAACAGATGCAATACGTTCAGTAATTCCCAGTCCGGTTTAAACCCTGGCCTTGAAGTCAAACATCTCCATTGATTGTTCTTGATTGTCTTGCTTCTCTGCTAAGAACCTTAGCCTGTTTTGTTTGTACTCTGTGTACCTTTGTCTGGTCCAGTCCTGTGTCCAGCACTTGTTCATATTGCAATGCATTTAGTAATCTCCAGTCCTGTTTAAACCCCGGCCATGCAGCTAAGCGTTACCTTCTTGTCTTCCTTGTCTGCTAAGAACATTGAGGTTTTTTTTTGTCTGTAATCTGTTGCTGTATCTCTGTGTATTTTTGTCTGATTCAGAGTCCCAGTGTCCAGCACTTGTCCATATTTTGGTGACTAAACCCCTGTTTTTGATATTATTGTCTGCATGCTTAGTGACTTGATTGCCTTTGTGAAACCATTGGGAATCTTGTGAAGATCTGTAAGTACCTCAGTAGGGGAGGGTCTGACCTGAAGCTAAAGGTGGCTGTTAAAGGCAGAAAAACCCACCAAGTCTGGGTTTACAGTAATCCCAATAGATTTTAGTTAGCCTGATGTGGTTTTGTTTTCATGAACATGAATAATTTATTTTCTCCCTTTATTTACTTATGCCAGTGACTAAGCTGCTGCAGCATGGGCTTTAACTTTTATTCCATATTAAGAAACTGTATTTTAGTGCTTCCATCCCTCACCTGTGTACAAGACATGTTAATTATTTAAACTGACATTAGGGCAGTGATTTTCAACCAGGGTTCCGTGGAACCCAAGGGTTCCGCAAGGACAACCCAGGGGTTCCGCAACACACTGGTTGATTGGCATCATTACCCGGCTCATCAGAGAGATCGCATCGATCTCTCTCTGATGCGTCGGGTAATGATGCCCATTGCTAATGATATGGTCTCTGTCCCTGCTAACAGTGATCTGAAAGAAATTACTGTTAGCAGAGACCGAGACTGCATCATTAGCAATCGGCATCATTACCCGATGCATCAGAGAGAGATTGCATCCTTGGATCCTCCCTCTGTGACCTATCGGGTATGTAGACGGCAGTGACATCACGCGCGTTATGCGATTATACCATTTCCGGGTTTCTAGGGGTTCCGAAAGAAATTTTATAACATCAAAGGGTTCCCCTGAAGAAAAAAGGTTGAAAAACACTGCATTAGGGTAAGGCTACACATCCTGGGGGAGATATTTATAAAAATCAAAAAGGTTTTCTCCTGGCATAGGAGGGAGTAGTGGGTCCCAATGTCCCTGAGGAGTAAGGGATCTAAACAGTTCAAGCAAGGGTCCCTACTATGCAGGGGTGGGGGGATCGCTATGTAGAGCCCCTCCCCTTTCCCCCACCCTGGTGGCCAATGTCTTTATTTTTACTGTTAATTGTTTCATTAATGATTGTATTGTTTGAGGTGTTTTGTTATGGATTTTTTTAACAGGTGATAGGATGGACCCACACCCCACTAGCTAGGGGGTGCGAGTCCCACCTCAAGACCCTCATCCCAAGGTTAGGTTGATGGTGAGGGCCTTAGGTAGGGTTATGGTTAGATTAGGGCCCCAAACCTCTAGGTAATGATGGGGTTAGGGGCCTGGGAAGGCATCAGCAATTGACCAACTACAGATTAGAGAGCCCTGGCCCCCTTGGGTAAAGGGGGGTGGGGGTCTGGTGGTCAGTCCTGACCCCTTTTATTGAGGGTGATCAATTCCCCCCCCCCCCTTTTGACCATTTCAACTTTTATAAATGTATGAGTTGTAAGCCATAGGCATAGTTTCTTTTGGCAATGACTAAATATGAATCATCAGGATTGATTATTAGGAAGGATGTTGTCGCCAGTTTAACACAATTTGATTACCACTATTGTCACCATATTAAAGTCATTAAAGTCACCTACATTGTAAGTGTTATTTACATCCCTATGTAACAGAATGTATAGTTTGTGTTGTCACTCAGTCACTATATTTTCTGTCATTGAGTGTGCAGTCATTTTACATCAAACTGGCACCCATTTTGCCATTGTTGAAGTCATCGAATTGTTGAATTTGGAGCAATACACCTTGCTGAATTTGATACTTTGACACACCCCAACATTTTTAAGTAGGCAAAAGTAAGCATGCATGCACATACACACACACGCACGCACACAAAGGAGTGCAAAAAGGTGTGTAAGTTTGTGATCATCATAAGACGTCAAATTGAATGTGATTTCTCCTAATTATAGAGTTTGTTGAATATGCAAAGTTGTAGTGGTGAATAGACAAAAATTCACACATCTACATGACTGTTTGCGCTTTGATGACTAACCCCCTACGTTTAGAGATGGAGCTGAGTACTGCAGACCATGTTTTATGAGGATAAATAAATTACTACTTATCCATACAGCCTGTATGTTCTATAGGTTTTTCAGTAATAAAAAGATTATCTGGTAAAACCATACCTTTAAAACTAATATGTATAAAATATATATAATGCAGGGCTAATGGGACATTAGCTCATTGAATAGCTGTAATGAAAACCATTGCAGTCTATAGTGCAGTCTCAGAGCACATTAGTAACAAGCTTTGCAGTGTGGGGGAGGGGTATGGTTAATTTCTGATGAGTACATCATATGAAACTGTAAAAACACACAATCCAAATTCCACAATGCAGTGATGTGAGATTTATTTACCAGTTGTAACAATATTTCTAAAGGTGAACTATAGCAGAACCCTAAATATAGCTGATTGTGCCCAGCATCAGTACACTACCTGTGCTGAGGCACAATAAGTTTCATCTCACCATTCTATTTCCAGGATCATGAGATGAATACCTTCCTGCTGTAGCCTCTTTCCTTCTTTATGTTGTGAAGTCTATCTATCCTCACACATGAGCGAAATTTAATAAACTTGAAAAAGCCCGATTTTGCTTTTCCGAGATTATTCCCACGAGATCTCTGAAGTTTTTCACGGTAATTATTACAAGATTTTTTCGATCAATATTTACTGACATAAACTTTCGATTGAGTTTTTCAATCTCGATTTTTCAATAAAAAGGTAGGCAGACTACTAATGTAAAGTCTACTACTAATGTAAAGCATACTACTAACGTAAAGCATACTACTAACGTAAAGCATACTGCTAATTTAAAAGTCTACTACTAATGTAAAGTATACTACTAATGTAAAAGTCTACTACTAATGTAAAGTATACTACTAATGTAAAAGTCTACTACTAATGTAAAGTCTACTACTAATGTAAAAGTATACTACCAATGTAAAGCATACTGCTAATTTAAAAGTATACTACTAATGTAAAAGTATACTACTAATGTAAAAGTCTACTACTAATGTAAAGTCTACTACTAATGTAAAAGTCTAGTAGTATGCTTTACATTAGTAGTAGACTTTTACATTAGTAGTATGCTTTACATTAGTAGTAGACTTTTACATTAGTAGTATGCTTTACATTAGTAGTAGACTTTTACATTAGTAGTATGCTTTACATTAGTAGTAATGTAAAAGTATGCTACTAATGTAAAGTCTACTGATAATGTAAAGTCTACTACTAGTGTAAAGTATACTACTAGTGTAAAGTATGCTACTAGTGTAAAGTATGCTACTAGTGTAAAGTATGCTACTAGTGTAAAGTATGGCTACCCTTCCATCGTAAAATTTGATTGAAAAATGCGATCGAAAATGTTTCGGTCTGTAAATATCGGTTGAAAATACTGAACGATTTTTATCACACAAACAACCCAGATGTTCTCAGTATAAACTCAGAAAAGTGAAATCGGGCTTTTTCGGGTTTATTAAATCTCTCATAGTATCCACCACCCTTCTTCTGAGTTTCTCCAAAATCTAATCGACTCCTCATTCCCATATTAAAAAAAAACTGATCTGGGCAGGTGCAGTTAAATGCGTTAAATCCATTGCATTTTACATTGATTTCATTAGAGTGTGATTTCGATTGCATCTATTTTCAATAATAGCAAAAAACAATGGGACTTAGAAAAATTTGGGTAACCATTTTGGTCTCAAGGGTGCTTAATAAATAACAATATTCTGGGGACTTTTGCCATGACTTTTCATGGGCGAAAAACAAGGTATCTCCTGGTATATCAATATACCTTTAATGAGGTTAAAAATATCAATATCGCCGTTATCGATATTTATTAAATCCCTTAAGAAAAGTGTTCGCCTGGTTGAACCTATTATTCCCTATGGAGATGGTTCAGGTTATTTTTTCTACATACCTATAGAAAAGATCAGCAATGGAAAAGGAGCTCCACTGAATATAATGTAAAGTGCAGTGTTATTAACCCCTTCGCTACGTGTCATGGTGCAGCGCCATGATACGGAACCACCACCCGCGTACGGGTTACGGTGCAGCGCCATGATACAGAACCATGATTTATCTGGCCCCGTAGAGATTATAGAGCAGCGCCATGATAATAATTTATCATCTGGCCCCGTAGTGAAAGGGTTAATGTATGTATTCATTCATTTATATAGTGCTAGTATATTACACAGTGCTTTACAGAGGTTTGTCATTCACTTCACATGGCGATTACAATCTAGTTTCCCTATTCAATCACACACACATAGACAGACACAGATGTATGTTTTTGGTTTGTGGGAAGAAACCGGAGTGCCTCTGAGGAAACCCAGGCAAGTGCAGGGAGAACATACAAACTCCATGCAGATGAAGTCCAGGGTGAAATTGAACCCAGAACCCAGCGCTGCAAGGCAGCAGTGCTAACCACTGAGTCATTGCACTACCCATGCAGTGATATTTTTCAATATCGATCTTTTCCAATATCAATAAAGTTTATTCAGCACTGCATAAATAGAGGGCAATTGAAAATGTGACAGAAAGAAAAAACAGCGATATAGCATTCAAAAGTGGCGAAACGGATCGAATTGCAGCAAAAAGGTCAAAATAACCTTTAGAAAATTTCCCATAAATCTTTTCCAGGCACTAGTTTTCCTTTAAGAATAAGTTTACAACTACGGAGTTAAATTTAGGTGTCATTTTTATTTATAAAGTCTTTTTTTTTATTTTGGAAAAGAATATGCTGGGTTGGACCAGAAAACACTATGTTCTGCTTTTAGCAACAGAAGGAAGTAGCAAACAAAGGCAGGCTGCCCCTTTATGTACCATAAATAATACAATTAATAAAGCAGGCTTTTTAGGAATCACTGAGAACTTACAGCCTAATGAGTGGAAATAAATGAATAAATGCTGGGTAATTGTTGTTTCATAAGAAAGGACATGTTGGCAAATTCACCAGATTATAGAGGTTACGTGAAGTGACAGAAAATAAGCTTATTATACTTTTCATTTCATAGGTCAGATCATTTATTTTTTTCAGCGATTTATTCTACAATCAGGAGTGACCCAGAAACACAGGATTTGAGACAGTATTTTTCATTGTAGCACAAATATTCATCTTTCGCTGAATTTTAAAATCATTATGATAACACATACTGTTTAGAAATAGGAAATTCAGCTTTTTTTTTTTTTTAACAAACTTACCTCTATTTTAAAAGACACATTTATGGGAAAAGAAATATAACTCAAAAAGCAAGAGGAAAGGACCAGGAGCTGAGGATTAGGGACCGTATTGACTAAAGGGTAAATTCACCTGTCCAATTCACCTCACTACAATTCAAGTCGCATCTCCAAAGTAGCCTCAGATTCACTTCTCATTATTGACTAAGCAGCAAATAGACTTGTCAAAAAAGTGGACAGTGGCGATCGCTGACGGATGCTTTGTGTGTCGTAGTCAGTTGGATAGAAGTAGAATTCGGAGCCCTGCCAGCATCTCCCCAATTTGCCACTCTGATGTGGCAAAGTCAAATGGGTGAATTTGGAGCAGTACACCTCTAGGGGGTTATTCACTAAGGTGTGAATTCGACTGTCAAATTCGCAAACAGTAGATTTCCATAGCAAATCCGCTACAATTTCCCCATTGTAAAGTCGTGACAATTGTTTAATTGCGACAATTTTCCCATAATAAAGTCGCGACTGGGACAATATTCTCATTATGAAGACTATTGCAACTGCCTTTATCTGGCGAATTTGCACCTATACAATTTGGACTTTAGTGAATAACCCGCCTAGTATTTTCATACAATCAGAAGAATGTAAAGCCACCAAATACACAATGTAATTTTTTACAACAATTCAATGAAAATCCAACTTAAATAACAGATAAACATACACTTCAGATTGTGCAGATAACTACTGTATATTCTTATGATAAAGTAGACATTATCAGTTGAAATTATTTTGTACCATGTTGAAAAAAAAAATCAACTAATTTTAACACACACATTGTCATTCAGCAAAATGGTCGATGTCCAGGTTTTTGCTTCATAATTTTGACACCTTGTAAAAAAAATAAAAACCTCATGGCAGACGAGAAAAGGTTCCGTTTTGTTATGGCACAAAATATCACAGCGTTCACATGTAATTATCATACTAAACCACATGCTATGAAACCAATAACCTGATTTTATATACCATAGTTATTAGAACATAATCTACTACAATAACAATAAAGAAATCTATTTATGGATGCAAAAAAATGCACTGGAAAAGTTGCAGTTGTGGATAAGTCTATGTTGATGTATTCACCATTCTTATATTTTTATTGCAGTTGTCTGTGTTTACCTACAGTCATGTTCATTTATCTAAGTTTGTGTCTTGGTTGAACTCTCTACAGAAAATCAATTACAATCAGTTAAAATAAATTCAGAAAAGTGAAAGATGCAATGAATAATGGTAGGAAAATAAGTTTGCTAATCTCGGGTACCTACATTTGTGCATCATTTTGTAAAAAAAGAAGAAAAACTAAAATGACATTTTCCAAACCTCCTGTAATTTAGAAAGGCAATAAATTGTTATCAATTTAAAATGATGTATTATGAGTAACAGTCACATAGTCGTACAAGCAGGGCCGCCATCAGAAATTTTGGGGCCCTATACAGCCTAAGTGTCTGGGCCCCGGCTCCCCCGCTGTCCTCCCTAGTGTTTGCACCACTATTTTCACCAATGTTAGCCACATTGTCT
>WMED01018715.1:0-12624 GCA_019650415.1 Pipa parva | reverse complement strand
AGCCTAAAGGCCGAGAGCTAAACCCACTTTCACTGATGATCATTAAGGGGAGCAGGGGCCACCTGTACTAATTTGAATATTATAAACTGTATTCAAATTAGTACTGATTTCCAGAATCACTCTCTTTGTGAGTAGTTTTTTTTTACTCTCCTGTATAAAATTGTCGCAGTTTCATCTTATGCCTGATGAAGCTTGCATTTTTCATTTAGTCTGTTAGCCAATAAAAGGTATCACCTATACTCTCTTGTCTTTCGTTTTTACTCTCCCTAAGCATAATAATACGTGACTTTATAGGCTACCTGAGTTTTTTAGCTGCTTATAAAGCGGCCCCTGCTCCCCTTAATGATCATCAGTGAAAGTGGGTTTAGCTCTCGGCCTTTAGGCTAAGAGCTGATTAAGAGCTGGGCTTACCGAATTACCTCCATATGGAAGTAATTGGATTTAAGACCATAACCAAGCCTAGCACTTTTGCTGGTTATGGTTTAGAGGGACATTCAATATGATGTGACGTCAGTGCGCATGCGCGGCAGCCACAACCCGGAAGTCCCGCGGCGCTGCGATGCCCGACGCTGGAGCGGACCGAGCGGGTAAGTATTGATCCTTACAGTTCCCTTATTTTGTTGGAGACAGTTTTGAACACATCTCTTTCAAGTCTTCCAACACTGACATGGAGTATTTATACTCAAATGCAAATAGGGCAACCAAATGTCATTTACTATTTTTTTCATATACTTTTTTGGCCATTGATGTATTCATACAAAAACATAGAAGTAACATAAACAAAAACACAGAAGAAACATAAGCTTAATGAATGTTTCATTGATGCTAAACTATACACCTGAGTATTTCAGATAAAGAATTACAATTATCTGTGTATGTCAGATTGTTGGACTGATTTTCAGTACAGTAGGCATCCACAGTCTCATGCCTAGAATGCATTTAAAAAGTGGAAATACACTCCTGGATACAAGCAGTAAAACAACCTATAACTTAAAAATATGAAGATGGAAATCATTTGTTCCCAACATCACTCTAATTATCAAAGCATTATCTACTCTTTCTAAGTACAATGGAAAAATAACTGATGGTGGTGTCCATTTAACGATGCTGCCAGTAAAGTGTCTCTGTTCTCATTATTTCTCTATAATTGAAAACAGATATAAGCACATGTTTAAATGTAAGGAGGCAGACATTCAGCCCATATGCCTGTATAATTCAGGTGAAAAGGGAAAGGTAATGATAAGGAAGAGGGTTTGATATATAATTCACCTGTGGATGTGGTGCAACTATACAATTCTATCAGTCACAGTGTAATTGAAATGTTATGTTAGTGTGATGTTAACTATAGATACGCTGTTTGTATTTATATTAATCCAACAAAATCTAAAATTGGTATGAATCAAGACTGACCAAAAATAAGCCAAGCATAAGGTTTGTGTTAGGGTTTGTTTTTTATCATCCAAACTACCAAAACCAGCAACAAAATGTAAAGTTAAAAACAATCTGCAAGAAAAGTGTTGCAAATATATTAACCTCTGCATTGCCATCAGTGGAGTGGACTTGAGAGTGACAATCCCCAAAGCTTACAGCCCAGTCACAGCTGCTATACCGCAAACTACTAACCAAAATCCAAGAGTCCTTGCAACCTTATAGTTCAAGAGTCCTATGCAATCTGCATACTGGAGGTGGGGTGCAGTTACTTCTTTAAACCCTTTTCCTACCCCCGACCCTGATAGCCTAGTGGGGTAGAGGGAATGTTATCAAGCAAGCCTTAGCCAACAATGTGTTGGTGGGGTAGAGGGCCAAAGATATACAAAATTATAAGTTTAAATATTGTCCCTATTCTCAGATACTCACCCCATTTATAGGTAGGACCCCCACACCCAAGTATTGGGATAAAGGGTCTCTTTTTAATACCACAAACCTGAGTAATTGAATTTAAAATATTACAAAAACATATAACAACTAAATAAATAGATGTCAATCTCTTTTTATTTGATTGCTACTCAAGTGGTTCCAGTTTATTAGATCTAAAAGAGGCATCTTTGTCAAAGATAGAAATAACACCCCTAGGTTTGATAGTTTATTATAGCATCTATGAGGTGGATAGATCTGGATAAAATATGTATTTCTGTCATTACTTTTTATTGACTATCATCTTATCTTACTAGCCATCTTCTCTTTTATTTTTATTAGGGAACTGTATTTGAAATTGTAGTTAAGGTTTACATTAGAAGAGAAAAACATAGAAAATGTACCAGTTAATTTAATACAATCATTAGCAGTTACATCAATGAGCACAACATCCCTTATGGCTTAAGCAATTACATCAGCATTCTTTAAATTATTAATGTCACTGATATTAAACTAAAGGAACAAGCTTATCTGAGAATCCTTTAATGATCATTATCTACTAGTGCATGCCTATTGACTATGTAGTTGAATCGCAGTGCATTTTCTGCATATGTATGTATATGTATTTTTAGTTAAGTAACTCCACAATTTTACAGTGAACATTCTTACAATACATATAATATAGACAAGTAAGTTACCACTTAAAACTGTTTAACTAAATTAAATTAATATTTAATAAACTGTCAGCCACAAAAAAACAACAAAAGAACAATAACAGGGTTTCCCTCTCTTTAATTTATAGACTATTTGGTTCTTTTCTGGCTTATTGAAAAAGCAGTCTTACAACGATTGGCATAATCCAGGGGTTGGCAATCTTAGAAGAGGAGGAAGAAAACTTTTGAGTATCAAAGGGGGAGGAGCACACTCTCTCGATCACATGACCTGCTGACATCCAATGAGAAGTGTTTGAGGTTATGGGTGGGGCTATGGAGATATGCTCAGAGCCACAACAAAGCAGATAAAGAACTGCATGTGGCTCGAGAGCCACACTTTGCCAACCCCTGGCATAACCTATGAGAGCCAAAATGTTTGGTAAACCTTTTGACCTCCTTGAAGAAGGTAGAATTTAAGACAGATTTTAATATTCAAGTGTCTTAGATGAGGTAGGAAGACATAGAAATCACTGTGTATAAAACAGTATTAGAGAGATTTTAGGTGGAGGAATATAGCGGAGTAGGTTTTATGGAAATTAGATGTGCAGCAGAAGAGATATATTTAAATCTGAAGGCTCATATGAGAAGCTGAATGGAAATGCGTCATAATTAAAATTTGGTAACAAAGCTTTTGTAAATTATTATTTACTTAATTGGAAGACATGAAATAGACTTGAGAAATGTACACCAATTATACTTCTAAGATGATCAAACTGCTTTTTAAGAAAGCTGACCCCACATATAGAAAAACGTAAGTATATTTGGGACTATTTTAAATGATAGTATATATAGGGTGATGCAATTCATACTGTGTGTGGGAAAATAGTGAAACCTTTGTAGAGAAATTTGTCCACAGTTGCTAGTAACAGTGATAATGTACAGTATTGCTCTACTAAAAAAGTCACAGTATTCATATGACAACAAGAGTTTGTCTTCAAGCTGAGGTTTCGGCTCAAGCTGAATCTGCCAAAACACAGCTGAAAGACAAACTGAAATCAAGATTCACTGACTTGCTAATTGCACACAACAGATTGGATGAGCATGTGTATATGTTGCATTGATTATCTAGGATATATAACTGCTGATGCAATCATTGATTTTAGGAAGAATAGCAAGAGCATCACTCCTCAATAAGATACATTTCTTTGACATGTTTTCATGTTGGCAGTATTTTAACAGTATTTTATGCACTTCTAGCCTTTCAGGTATGTTTTGAAAGTGGCAACATATAAAATACATCTGTTTATAGTCTTTAAATGAGAAAATAATATTTCCAACTACACATAGCGAGGCAATCATACAAGCTGTGGGAACTGGAAAAAATACAACAGACATTGACACAATAAGGTCCATAATCATCAGGCTATAAATTTTATCATAGAAATATATTTTAACATTTTTCCCTATGCTACTTCAATAGTAAAAAATAAAAAAATAATAAAAAATAATATTGGTAGTTTGGTACCCTTAACAAAAAAGTGTTAGGGCAACGTTTCCCAGCTGCCTACCTAAAAACATTGTTTATTTGCAAGGGACTCACCTGTTGTTAGCTCTAATCTTCATTCTGACCTAAATTTTAGGACATCTACCACCACCACTAATAAAAGAAAGCATATACCTGTACACAATCTGACAAAATACATATAGCCATTTTACCAGGGGTGGGCAAACTATGGCCCATGGGCATAATCCGGCCCTCCAGATGTCTCAGACTGGCCCGCGGGAGGATATTAAAATGGGGGGCATGGCCTAGCACCATAGATGTCAGCACGCTAGACATACCCCCCAGCCCACTGAAGTTATTAGGCCGTTCATAAGGCCCGATGGCTTAATCGTTTGCCCACCTCTACATTATACCATACTATAAGTGTATGAACATACTGGACATGTCATTGCAAAACCATAGGTGTTATTATAGAGTTGGACAAACGTTTACAGCTTTAACAGTCTTTACTCCTGCAACATGCTCAAACATCAGTGGCATGTAGCTCACTGCCATGTTTGGACTAGAACTAAGGCAAATATACAAGGTCAGAAGATTAAGAAAAATAAATCTTTTAGTGGTTTCTAAAAGGTTGACCTCATTAAAACTGTGAATGATCATCTTCACAGATCAGCATCCTTCAAAGTTTCCATGGCTGAACAGCAGATAGATTGTGTTTTTAAGGATGCCTTGGATTGTGTAATGTTTAGCAAAAGTAGTTGTAAGAGAGTAACAAGACTTGAGTACAGCTGTGGAACAGTTTATAGAAAAGATGTCTATTTTTGTCTAGGCCAAGATGCAAACAGTGGAACCTACATCACATTGATGAGCAGCTGATGATTTCATCTCTCACAAATAAGCTATTTGCAAATGTACTTCCATGATATTAATGGTTTTTCCACTCACCTACTTTTCATAACCCTCTTCCCTTTTAAAACTTGGCATAAGTCTTGCTTATTTCATCTGACAATCGTTCATCTTCAGCATATCTAACTGATGCAACTTGTTTTCAGCTAGTTGTAAAAGTAATGATTTTTACTTGTGCTATACATTATTGTAATATTTTTAAATTGCCACTGGGTTTCCTTAAAGGGCATTTGTTTAATTCATGTTTTTTTTGAAGCACAGATGCTTGATGTTTGTACACAAGTATGAGCAATTCCTTTTTTCCCGTGTATAAAAACTGTGAAACCAATGTGTGAATGCTTGTATAGTGACAGTATGTCAGAGGGTTTATCATAAAATGTTTTCCTTACTAAAACAAAGATTAGGCACATGTTCACCAGCAGAGTGGTAAAGCAGTGAATCCATAGGCATGGTACTCGTAAGAGGTAAGAACAGAACTCCAAGTTAGGAACATGTTAACATCAAGCTGCAGAATCTATTTAGCAAAAAGTGCTGGTATAGGGAATCCAAAAAATGTCTAAAGCATAGCCAAGTCTGAAACCAATGTTCATTCAAATTACTAGCTTACACTCTCACATTCAAGATCCAAATAATTCTGCGAAGGGATGCCAACAGGAAGTGGACTTTAAAGACATTGTCCATGTTCATATTTGTAATCTCACAGCTGTAAGATGAACACCTTCAGTGCTTTAAATGATTTCACTAAATATCCTGAAATAGTCTGTATTAAATGAAACATAAGTCATTCCATTGCAGCCTTCTTCAATTCATATTAAACAAATGAAAAACACTTTAATCAGATGCAAAGATAGAGGATGAATAATATACCTTGATCTACAATACTATACTAGAACGATGCTTCTCCTCACACTACTACACAACATACCATGATGACAGAAAGTATAGGTAGATCTACTTCTGTCTTCACATTCCACTATATCTGTCTTACCATGGGACAATGCCCTATAGGTGTTACTAACATTACAACAACTGTTACTTTATTTTTTCCTGAAAACTGTTTTTACATTTAAAAGAGTCATGCTGTGACCATCAGTAATGTGAGATAATTCTAAAGCAATAGACCAGGCTGGAGGTTTGATGTCATTGGTAGTTATGAGTAGAGCAGACCTAGGTAAAGGCTTTTGCTTATTCATGTGCAAAAAGTAAAAATTAATCATTTGAAACTCCTTTGGCAAAATTGATTAAACTCAGAAAAGCCTGTTTTTGGCTTTTCTGAGTTTAATTGGGTGAACACCTGGAAGTTTCTTGAAGTAATTATTGTGAGATTTATTGTGATCTATACTTACAGAGAGAAACTTTTTCCATTGAATATATCCATGGAAAGGGTAGCCATACTTTACAATAGTGTACTATAGCTACCTTTCCATGGACATATTCAATGGAAAAAGTTTCTCTTTGGTAAGTATCGATCTCAACAAATCTCACAATACTTACCACAAGAAACTTCCGGTTGTTCGCCCGATTATTAAACTCAGAAAAGCGAAAATGAGCTTTTTCGAATTTAATCAGTTTCACCCAACTTGTCTTAGGCATTTTTCAGGAAAGCTAGTTTGAGGCTAGTTCATTTTTATAAGAGAAATTTATCCAAGTTAGAGCTGCAATCAGATGAAAATGTTATTTGGATTTTCAGTCTTAACTTGTTTGATGAATATGCCCTCAGAGTAACTTTAGGTGCTCTTACTTATAAATGGGAGTTTTTGCCAGACTTTTCATTAAAAATAATGATAGTTTTCCAGGATGAATAGAGCACATTTTATTTTCTGTGTTATTTTTCCTGCACTAGTGTTAGGTTACTACCTGAAACTGGACCCAAAGTGGAACCTGCAGCACAACCAACTTGGATGGAAACCCCAATGTTCTGGTGTTCACCGATGCCCTTTTGGTGCCCCGCACTTACTGCTGCAGAAACAGTAGGGCACCACAGCAACCTAGCAGGAATGAGCAAGGACCAAATTGAGGTACCAGGGATAACATGGCAGAGACAGGAGATCCTGATCAGGAAAACCAGGGAAGAAAAAACATAGTCAGACAAAGGCAAAGGTAAGGGATACCAAAAAAACAGCGAAGTCAAAACAAGCCAAGGTCAATAATATGGATAAATAGGAAACAAGAGCTTCATCAAGGCTTGGCAATAAGGAAAACTAGCTCCAGTAAAGACTAGACCAATTACCTAGTGTGCAGGCTCATCAGCAGTGATGTATTGGACAGCTCACTTGTAAACACAGGCTCACAGATCCAGGCTCAAATGGAGTAGTGGTATAACTGCCACCTGGAGTGTAGCAGGTTCCTGGTTCCAATCCCATGGAGGTACTGCCCTGCTGATGTAAACCATGCCTCAAATGCCTGTGGCACACACTCCACAACTGAAGAGGGAAATTCCTAAAAATTAGTTGCATGCTTATTAAATAAATATTTGCATTTTTGTTCTTTCTTGTGATTGCAACAAGCACTAAAAGTGACATTGGAGGTTTCAGACCCATCCCTTTTTCTAAGTCATGACATGGAAGTAAGTAGGATGGAACACTGAGGCTATTCTATCTATTTTCTGGCTAATGTTATTCCAACATTACAGAAACAGAAGATAGGAATCCCCATTCCTTCTTCAATTTCATAAATACAAAATAAATCAGTTCAGTCTTTGATGAAAAATTTATGTAATGTAATCTCTATAAAAGATGAAGGAGTACATATTGTGAGGGTCTGAAATAAGAATATGAAATGGGAAGATTATTAATTTCCACAATATTTATCCTGTCAAGTGAAATATGTTGTGTTCCATAATTTAGTATAATTGAATATTATATCTAATATTTACTAATTTCATTAAATTGGTATAAACAGAGCAGATATTGTATACCTAGATATTTTACATTGTAACTGTTGCCAGTTGAAAGGGTAGATATTTGGTTTTAAATTGCACCATGTGTGGAAAGGGATTTCTTGGGGAATATGATATGAATCACCAGATTATTCACACATACAGTCATTTTATAGATTGTTTTTCATCTTTTTCCAGAATCAAAATTCTTATTTGTGTCCACATGACTCCTCTTGCATCACCTAGACAGCACCTGCTGTTTTGTTAAATGAGAACCATAGTCATTTTTTATACTTATCTGATCAATCTAGCAGCAGAACACTAAGTACTAAAGATCAGCATTTATCTGATGATCCACAGCCCAGGATCATCAGATGAATACATTGTCACACCAAGTTACTTCCTGGTTATATGAGTGACGTTGGTCCCTACATAGTACCTGCCCTCCTCCAAAGTTTTGCCAAAATTAACCAAATGAACACACACACAGATGAATTTTTTCCAATCTGCACATGCTCATTTTATTAACTTTGGAGAAACTTGGGAGGGGGTTGATCAGGTAAGTATAAAAAATGACTATAGTTTTCCTTTAATGTTTATTCCTTTGGAATGTCTATTCAGCATGAGTCACTTAACATAGGGTAACTAATGCACCATATAATATTGAAATTCTAATCTAGCCAACTAGAGAAAGTCAATTTACTTTCTCTACATGAAGGTCGTTTCATATGTTCTCTGGGGAGTTCCAACCTCAACCCACTGATGTCCTTTACAGGCCTCAGCCTGGTTCCCTTATTGCTAAAAATCTCCTTAGCTACAGAAGTCCAGGAGGGTTGGAAAGCAAGGCTTACTTACTTTCTGTACATATCCAACATCATCAGAAAATTCTGAACCCATCCTCTAAACCACAAATCCAAGTAATTAAGGGATTCCACTAGGTGGAAAAGATAAAAGCCCACAACTACCTACAATATACCTTCCTAAATTAGTTATATCCCCATTCACCCATTACCATCTCACCTCACCTACATCCCTCTTGCTCTCTTAGTCAACACCAGTAACACTATTGCTCAGCTGCATTTCAGTCAGTGGGAACAACAAGCAACACATTTAATTAACTTACCTAAGTGAAAATATTCTATTAGTTGGTGGATTTTTTTATATACGTGTTCCACATTATGGGTCACAATTTTAAAAGTAATGCAGTGTTACTGATGCGGTATATTGGTATTATTTCCACAACAGCTGCTGTTAGGTGTTGATACTTGCAATTTGTTGCCATTACTGCTACTGATAACAGATTCTGATAATGTCAGAAAAAAAACATGAGCATTATGAATATTAACATAATAAATGCAGATACAGGTATAATGCTATTAGTTCTATTTAATGAATATACTCTATGTATCTTAGATTATTGCTATAGTTGTTGTAATGCCTTTTTAAAATACAGCTAAGTAGATATATTTGTGTGTAGTGGTTACAGCATAGCTTAGGAGATTTTGTACATTCAATCCATTATTTCAGTGAGAGAAAGAAAACATAATGACCCAAATCCATATTTGTATAACATTATTATAAGTGGGTTTGCTACATTGCTCAGCATGTTGTAGGCATAAATTCATTTTTGTATTCCTTATTAACCATGAGAAAGCTGTTTGTGTTTACTGGGGAATATATGCTTTCCTTACAACTCAGTAGAGAAAGTAAATAGAATTGTTGAGAAGTGAGAGACCTGAAAGATTCCACGGTGCATTTTCATTAGAATTTACACTGTTGATAGGGGTAAATACTTGCCCTTGTTGATATTTATTATTTTAAACATAAGCCCAGTTCATCAATTCAGTGAATTAAATGGTGCTTTAATGTAAAGTAAAACAAGAAATATTCCTATCTGATCTCAGTTATCATAGAACTCTACGAATCATTTGATATAAGTAGTAAAAATGTTTATAGGATCTACAACAATAAATCCTTGATTTCAGATATTTATATAATTCACAAAACATCTAAAGAAAGACTAAGGGGGTTATTGCCTAAAGTCCGAATTGTTGTGTGAAGATATAAATTCACCAGCTAAAGACGGTCACAATATACTGCTACTTTAGCTACTATCATTGACAATATGGATATATTGTCACGGTCACCACTTTATTATAGAAATATTGTCACGGTCACAACTTTACTATGACTATGAGAATATTGTCATGGTCACAACTTTACTATGGGAATATTGTCATGGTCACAACTTTATTATGGGAATATTGTCACGGTTGTGAATTTGCTATGGGAATCTGCTGTTTGAGAATTCGACAGTCGAATTCTCACTTTAGTTAATAACCCCCTAAAGTATAAGTGTAACAACCCAACTAAAAAATGGTGTAGTCTGTGGTGTCTTCCAATCAGAGGCACACTAGTCCAAGAGAGCATGGCTTACAGTTGGCACCTTTAACGACTAATTGGATTGGCTTAACAGTTCCTGTTCAGAAACTGAGAAACTGTATGGAACCTTACAAACATCCAGACACAGACATCAAGCATGAGAAAGGGAAACTGTCACGGGTGATAATGTGGACCCACTGTACTACCTTGAAGTTTGGCGTAGGTAAACTGCGAGGCGCGGAATATAAGAGGTCTCAGGTCTTTGCCTTTAACTCCTGCAAGGAGGTACTGGTCTTAGCTGCTGGAGACCTCCAGGTCGCGACCCTCGAGTGTACACTCCAAGGTAGTTGCTAGTCAGGTGCAGAAGCAGGCTTGAATAACACAGACCAACTTGAATAACTGAACAGGCACAGGAACAGGAATGGACTTAGGAATAACTGGACAGACACAGGAACAGACTTGGGAGTCACTAGAATACACAGGAACAGGATTGAAACAACTTGGAACAACCACAGGAACAATCTTGGGAATGACTTGAAATAGGGACTGTCACTTTAATTAGGGAACAGGAACACCAGGAGCAGGAATTGCAGAGACACAAAAGATATGGAATTCACCAATACAGTAAACACCAGGACCTGTATAGCTGGAAGCTTAGGCACTGAATGCCCAAGCTCTCCAGCCTTATATACAAACCGCTGTGCTTGACGCAGCGGGAGCACTCCCGACACTTCCTATGTCACGTGAGCGCGCCGGCTTTGTATAAAGGCCTGGCAGGCGCAGCTCGTGCGCCTAAGGAGGAAGCGCTGAGATGCCGCCTGCCATGTAAGGAATGGTCGGCCACGCCGACCGTTACAGAAACTTAGTTTGGTGACTAAATTGATTTAACCCCATTTCTCTGTAAATTTTTGTTTCCCTGCACTTTTTGATTTCCCTGATTTACAAAGGATTGATAAACGTGTTTTCCCCATCAAAATAAGTCTTTATTGATAAATATCGATGTGTTAACAGGGACACAATTTACAATGATTTTCTATGAGGATTCCTTCCATTACAGATCAATATCAATATCTCTATTCAATGAGAAAATATTTTGGACTTAGGTTAAATGACAGGACCAATTCCATTGGGAATAATAGGTCCAAGCCAGCCTGAGGGTTGAAAATTATTTTGGGCGATTAAATTTTTTTTAAACAGATTATTAAATAGGTGAACCAATGATATAGTAAAATATGGGCTGTTTCTCCTGCATTTACTAATCGACAAACATGTTTGACTTTAGTAAATAGCCCCTGTGTGTCAAATCACAACATATTGCTCTGGATAGAAGTTCCCCAAATGCTGGAGTTTATTATTTAGTGGTAGAAACAGGAATCATTTTGTAGTTAAGGCTTGATGACCATTTGCTCATAGTTTTCCACATGAAGACTCAGACAAGCTGCACCAACCATGACTTCCTACACTTAAAATAAAAAAAAAAATAGAACAGACATTTGTATCACATTAGGAAAATGAAAATATCCAAAAGCAGACTTTCCAGCTGGTGATACTTCATACTATGTGTTTACTTCTAGCATATATTTTAATGATGTCCAGCTCATTTCCTCTCCAGCTATAAATATAAAATCTGTCAGAACTGAAACTGAATACTTTAGCAGATTGCAGCTGCTGTTGGGATCTGTAGCATTTGTGTTCATTGCAAATGAATGCAAGCACTGCACTCATTGTCATGGGAAAGTGAAAATGATGTGGGTAGAGCTTGAATTCCCTCTCTGTTTCTTTTCTCTTTAGATCCCTGTCATCAGCATGCTTAAAGCTCTTTGCTGATTTATTGTCTATGTGTCTCTTTACTTACCCTTAATATGCACTGTTTTATTTCAAAACCTGAATTAAATGTCATTTTGTGTTATCCCAAAACCAACTTGTTATGCAAAAACTGGATATTATTTAAGCTTGCTGTTTAGTGAATTTATTCCGACCAATGAAAACATAGGACCATATTTATTAAATGACATTAAGGGTTATGTAAGGTTTTCCCCATTTCAATATGGCACATTACCATTAAAGCCATTTTGCAATAATGTTTTGACCCTTTGATTTAGTTATTGTTACTTTACTTAAAGAGACCACCAGTGCAATTGGTAAATATATTAAATTTGGATATGGAGAAGTACTAGTGTATATAATGGTAATGATGTACTGATTTTACAATCCTCATTACTTTTTTTAGTATCACTTGTGTCATGTTCCCATATTATAAATTTGACCCAGTGTTCCAAAGTCATATTAAACAAGTAGCTGGGGCAAATTACAGCAAATCATGAGAAGGTCTTGTTTTGTACATATCTACATTTGACTTCGGGAGGTGGCAATAAGAATATAGTATAAATGTATACAGTCATGGCCAAAAGTTTTGAGAATGACACAAATGTTAATTTTTACAAAGT
>WMED01018714.1:0-12624 GCA_019650415.1 Pipa parva | reverse complement strand
TTTATTTACGATTTACACAACGTGCCAACTTTTCTGATTTTGGGGTTTGTAGAAACAGATAGATAGATAATAAATTATGCAACAGACAGACAAAAGAAGCAGAGTTAGAGACATAGAGGGGGTTATTGATCAAAGTGAGAATTCAACTGTCTCATCACTCTGGGTTGTTTCACTCTGATTATCTTTGTTTACAGTATCTGTATAATGGGTGCAGAAAATAACTGAGACTACTTGATAAATATACTTTATATTTGTTAAACTGCTCCAAAACTTGTAAATACTCACCACTATATTATACTTTAATGTTCTCATTATTTGGGATTTAGGGTGAAAGTTATTGAATTTGAAAAGGTTGATTTTTTCTGATAATTCACCATAGCGCGAAGTGAGCTCAGGATCCTTCGCTTCACTTCGCACACACTGTTATGCACTCGCTGATGTCTTGCATGTGGACATCAGCAAATGCTTTAAAGGGATTCCAGTCTTGGCGAGGCGACTCAAGTGGTCTTGCCGAAACTGGAATCCCTTTAATGCGTTCGTTGATGTCCGCGTGCAAGACATCAGCGAGCGCATAACAGCATGTGCGAAATGATGCAAAGGATCCGGAGCTCACTTTGCACTATGGTGAATTACCCCCATAAACTTTTCGATCAAGATTTCAATTGTATTTTTCAACGGAAAGGTAGCTTATACTACAAATGTAAAGTATGGCTACCTTTCCATTGAAAAATCCGATCAAAAAGTTTCTACCATTAAAAATCTATCGAAAAATATCAATCGATTCTTACCAATCAAACAGTCGAGATCTCTCAGGATAAACTCGAAAAGGCCGAAAACGGCCTTTCTGAGTTTAATAACTTTCGTCCTTAGAGTCATAAAATATAAGTTAAATTGGAGATCAAATTTCTGCATTGCTAAAGCATACAATGCAAAAAATTGTCTATAAAAATTAAAAGAATCGCTTTGCAGGAGTTACAACAGTTGTTTGAGTTTTAGGTTGATACTTGCAAATATTAGTATATTGTCCTTCTCCTTAAAGAGAAATAAAAATAAACTTTCTGACATTCAAAATAAAAGATTTCAAAGAAAAAAAAAACATCCCTAATTATGCAAAAGGGAGCTCAACTTTAGCTGTAAACAAGATAAGAACCTCAAACACTAATAATTTTAATTAACATTTTTGTGTTTTGCCTCACCTCCTCTGAAGGTCATAATGCACCTTTTCATTTGTTATCTCAACATACAGGGTGATGAAATACATTCATTGCACAAAAAAGGAAAATGCAAATAGTTATTTTAATGAGTGATGAAAGTAAAACATAAATTCATAAAATAACAGTATTATGAATTACACAGTTGGTAAAACAGCTGTGACTTTTCATTGAAATAATAAATGGATTTTGAATATTGTTTTTATTATATTAAAAAAAGGACAGGACAATGGAAATACATATTATTTTAAAATATTGATTTATTTTCTAAAATTACATTTCCTGCTTTGTTGTTTTCTCATTTTACCCAAGAAGTCGTCCTGGATAGGTCCAAGTTGTCAGCAATACCATCGATCTTCTTTCACTTATTGTATAGTTTATTGAAGGGCATCATTTTATTTTTTTGGCTGACGTATTCAAAGTGTCTGAACTCATTAAACCATCGATTTATGCTTTTTTAAATATAAAAAAATGCAGGTGATATACAAACTAGTAACTTTATAGAAACTATATGTAGGATTGGATAAGTCACAGATAAAATGGTTCACTTACCACCATTAAGGCTAAGTTATTTCCAATATTAATAAAAAGGCTAGAGACGTGTCAATGTGGGGCACCTTGACATGGTGGTAAGCTTATTCTATTATACATATTATGTATCCAAACCATACTTTTTGCTTTTAATGGATGTGCTCTAGTTTCTCATAAACTAGCTGCTTTGAAAAGAGATATCCTGAAAAGATTTTTTACTGCAGGAGATAATCAGTGGGAATTGTAGATCACACGCTGCAAACAAATATTAGGATATTGTTTTGCTGCATTAGAGAGAGACATGCTGCCATATTTGGGTTCTCCAATTTTTGTTTTCGATCAATTTTTGGTCAAAAAGGGTGGTGCTTTTCAGTTATTGGTGAAAATAGATTTTGCCTTTACAAAAAACTGTTATTTTCTGCTCTTTTGCTTCTACCTTTTTCATTTTAAAATTTGCCTCTCCATTTTCGCAGAACTTTTATTATCTATTAGAAAATGTTTTGTTCAAACCATAACTAAGTTAGTTGGAGCAACTCATTTAAAAGACTACAACTTTTAAATATCTGAAATTGACATTCTTTTGGAAATGAATAAGAATTGTCATACATGGAAATCGTTCATGCCAAAGGCTACTATAAAAGCCTACTCATTGGACTAGGAACCAACTCACCAGTCGCTTCATTTTTGGCAAGTAGTAATTTGGGTCTTCATTTGTTAATAGGTGCGAAGATTTATGCCTCAAATAATCAAAATATCAATTGAACATTTTACAGAAGAATCTACATTTGAGACATAATACACATATGGGGCATATTTACTAAAGTCACATTTCTCATATCGCCAGATATCGCCATAGATTTAGCGATATTGAATGATATCACCATAGCCCATTTATTATTATGCAACAATAACGCTGCTGGGGTGTTATATGCATTTAGCCCAGCGATATCCGATATCTGTTGAAGCAGTGGTAACGGTGGCATCTATGGGATGGATATAGGTATCAATATCGATATCGACATCCATGTGGATATTGATATCGACAAGTTACACTTAAAACATATCTCCAGACTACAAACACACTTTGCCCCATTGAAAGTAATGGTTAATGCCACCCAGAGAGTGGTGATATATTAATCAACAGAAATAGCCAAAAAAACCAAACACTTATCTTAGTAAATGATGCAGAACAGAGTTAAATCCGGCAATATCGATATCGCCAAAAACCCAAACCAGCGATACACAGAGATATCCATTGCGGTTATGCCTTCGGGTGCTTTAATAAATGGGAGATAATATCGATATTGCTAAATCCAGCGCTAAACAAATTCTTTTTTATAGGGATAACCAATTCGACTTTAGTAAATGTGCTCCATAATGAGGAAGAGAAGAGTAAAAAAGCAAATGTTTTGAAGATATTTTGTCATATGAAACACAAACGAGGAAAATGAAATGTGTTTGGTCAAGTAGACAACTGAAATACACAAAGAAAGCAGAAAGCTAGAAAATAAATACAAATAAATTTTTTAAAGCATCCAAACATTGATTCATTTTTTTTATTTGTTGCCATCTTCTAAATACTTAAATATGCTGACAAAAAGGACATTGTTGAACAAAGTGGTGAAAGACAGCAACAAAAATTCTCCACACCATTGATGATAACTTTCAAATACACAATGCTTAACCTTAGATAATGGTCAAGAACAGAGCCTAGAGCACAAGAATCTGTTCACTCACAAACTCCTAAACTCCAAAAACTCCTATGCTCCAAAACCTCTGATTTTCCAAAAACTTCATATGGTTGAGCTATTAGTTCCTTTCCTATGAACAGAGAGATCCCAGTTCAAATCTTGAGGCCAGACCAACTGGAGTATTACAAATATGACTACATACCTCTCATTCTTACTGCCTTTTAAAACCTGTTGCAACACTGATCGCCTATGATACACGGCAGCTTTTCAGATATGTGACTTGTGACTGAATTCGATTTTTTTCTACTCGCCTTAGTTGTCTGATCCTTACCCAAACTACAATGGAAAATGCAGGGCCTAAAAAAAAGCACAGGTTACTGTAGATTAGGCAAAACTCCCAAGTCTTCTATAATAGACTTTATTCCAGAGCATCTGCTCTACTAAGAGTCCAACATTTTTCTAGCAGGATTAGTGAGAGACAAATTTCCAAGTAGGTACTGCATTATCTGTATACTTATGAATATTAATAAACATTCTTTTAATAAAGGAGCAGCTTGTATTTTTATCTTTGGTTTCGGTTGAAGCTACTTTTCCAAGACACAATTTGTTAGCTTGTCTTCGAGTTACCATGCTTTGTCAGTGATTAATAAATGTACTTCTTACTTGTGCTGAAAACTTAACATACATTTTTCTTTTTTTATTCTTCTTTGGAAAACTTAGCATGAGTAAAATAGGGATTTTGTTTTAACTGGGAGTTTGTTCCATGCCACAAATGTAATGCACGAGGTCACTTGGAATATAATGTGCTGTGAAAGAATCTCATTAGGCTTAAATGAATGTAAAATGTGTCAGTTTGATCCAAATGAGAATTGTAGTAAAACCATGTTTGATGTTCATGTGCAATAAATCTTTAACATTTGTCTGTAAAGTATTAGAGAACCCACAGGGAAATCTGTATTTGTGATAGCAGCATATTTTGCACTAATTTCTGTTCTACTATCTATTGTCAAATTGCCTAAAGATGCATGGGGGTTATTCACTAAGGTGCGCATTCAACTGTTGAATTCTCAAACAGCGGATTCCCATAGCAAATTTGCGACTGTGACAATTTCCCCATTGTAAAGTCACGACCACGACAATTTTTAAAAGATGCGACTGCTACAATTTTCAATAGAAAAGTCATGACTGCGACAATATTCTCATTATTAAGATGTTACTGTGACAGTAGCGGTCTATTGCGAGTGTCTTTAGCTGGTGAATTCACACCTATACACTACAAATTTGGACTTTAGTGAATAACTCCCACAAACTTCAAATGCTTTAGAGAGTGAAATAAATCCAGTAACACAATGGACAAAAATAGTTCATTAAGAATGTTAATAAGGTGCTTCACAGTAGCAGAAAATATATGTGAAATATTTTTTTTTATTAGAAATGATAAAGAAAACATAAATACCAATCATACTGGAGAGGGATTGCAATGAAATAGAGCACAACTGTAGAAAGTTTGAAATCATTGTTACCAAAGGTTCACAAATACAGTCCCACTTATTTATCAAAACATTTCAGCAGCTAGACATACTTTTTTAGATGTTTTTATTATTATAGATTTGTAAACTGATGAGTGGTGAGAATCCTTATTTGTTTAACTTCTGCAAACCATATGCCATTTTGTTATGAACTAATATATATTTCTGTTTAATAAATTGCTGCCTGTTTACACATTTCTGCTTACAATTTCATGGTGAAATTGCATGTGCACATCTGCATTGTGGCCACTGTACACTCAACCTCCATTGTCCTTGGTCGTTGGCCAGTATGCTTTGGATTTTCAAATCAAAGGTTTTGTGGATAATGATGATTGGCCAAGTTTACTTGAGAGGTTAGGCTATCTCCTCCCATCCAATTGTTATCTCCCAATAATAAGTCATGAACATCACAGAACACTGGCCATCATATTCTTTAGTAATATAATTTCTTAATAGACACATAACATATTTTTCAGACTTAAGATGCATTTTTTAATAATAAATACACTGATTAAAAGTACAGTGCCTCTTATAGTTTAAATTTCCACTTTCCTGAGCTCACCTGGTAACTGGATTTGCTAGTTTAACTTGCTGAGCTCTGCTCTAAGGGCTCCTGATGCTAGTATGGTATATGCTATTTCTCAGCCTCAAATTTCTCTGCAGCTTCCCCCACTTCTCCCCCCTCAGCTGTTGCCAGGTGAAATTCCCAGCCTGCCCTCACTGCTCTCTGGTTAAAGGAGCACTATAGGCTTGTTAATTCTAAGGGTGATAAGGAAGGGGGAGGGGGAAAAGCAAAAATATGCTACTGTGCTTGCTCTTTTTGGCAAAACTCAGAGGAACTGGAAGTGAAGAGGACCTCGACGGCTGTAAGTATCAGAAGATATCGAGATTTCTGAAGACAGCAGGGACAGAGCTGAAGCCTAAAGGTCTGATCAGCAAGTACCAACCTCTTCCTAATCATCACTAGCCTTAACTAGCCTATAGTACTCCTTTAGGCCTGAGTCACACTAGCTCTTTTTGCAGCTGAGCTGTAAAAACAGTCTCCATTGTTTCCTGTGGGATAATCCACACAGGCAGTTGTGTTTTGCATCATAGACAATAACAAGCCTAATTAAAAAAGCTAATCAGCTAGTGTGATTCTAGCCTTAAGCTACCACCTTAAGTTTGACTGGTTGGGGAATGTCACATGGCTAATTAAATTGTGAATAACAACAAGACATACACTCAGGACTGATTTTCACACACCCTCTGTAGAATCCAGTGTCCTGCATACCAGCTTTCTTAGTGCAGGGGTGGAGCTCAATTGCTAAAAAGGCTACCATTTACTTGTACAATTACTGTATACATGTACAAGCAGAAAAAAAAAACAAGTAGGTAACTTGGAAGGTAATGACTGTGGTTTTTTTTTTTATATTTCTGGCTTGTATGTATGTATGTATAATTTTATTTATAAAGCACCACAAATTTAGGCAGCACTGTACAATTCAGCAATACAAATATAATACAGACATGGTAAAAGTGCATTAAACAATACAAGTATAATATCACAAGGATACTTTACTTTAAATGCCAGGTTGTGGTAGACACAAGAGGTTGGAGATCCCTGCCCTGTAGAGCTTACAATCTAAATTCAATGAAGACTTACATACAGTACACAGATAGAAGGGTAGTAAGAGCTGCAGCAATGTGTTGAAACACTGGTTAATAAATACAAATACTAGGCATAAATAAATAAGAAAGGATAAAATAAAATATATATACATAAAAATCAGTGATAAATGTCAGTGTATCGAATCCAACAATATGCTCATATGCATGAGTAAATCCTAATAATTAGGCAAGCATAATAAAATAACAATTTTTAATTGAATACAACATATTACTCCTGCTCATTGGAACCTTTAGAATCCAGATTCTAATGACTATTTTCCTGTTGGAACTAATACATATCTCTTTAACCAAAGGTTCAGTTACATAGTAACATGGTATATAAGGCTGGAAAAAAACACATACACTCCAAGTCCAAACAGTTCAGCCTATTTTTCAGCAATGTTGATCCAGAGGAAGGCAAAAAGCCCATAAGGCAAAAGCAAATTATCCTCATATTATGGAAGACATTCCTTCTCAACTTCAAATATGGAAATCATAGTAATTCTCTGGATAAAAAGTTCATCTTCAGTTTTCTAGTACCCATAACTTATAATGTTCTTACACTTAAGGAAAACATCCAAACCCCTTTGAACTCTTTAATGGACTCAACCATGAAAACTTCAGGCAGAGTGTTTCATAACCTCACTGCTCTTACAGTAAAGAACCCCCTTCTATGCTGATGTAGAATATTTCTTTCCTTTATATGCAGAAGATGCCTCCTTGTTATATTTACAGATCTTGGTATAAACAGATTGTGGGAGAGATCTCTGTACTGATCCCTGATATATTTATACATGTTATTAGGTCACATCTTAATCATCTTTATTGTAGACTAAATCAGCCCAGTTTTGATAATCTTTTTTGAGACTCTAGCTTGCCCATTCCTTTTATTACTTTAGTAGTCCGCCTTTGAACCTGCTCAAGCTCAACTACATCTTTCTTGTACACTGGTGCCAAAAACTGTACACAATATTGCATGTGTGGTGAAGTGATTTGTAAAGTGGTATAATTATGTTCTTGTCATGTGCATCTATGCCCTTTTGGATGCACACTATTTTCTTATTTGCTTTGGCAGCTTCTGCTTGACAGTGGTTGCTACAGTTAAGTTTATTGTCAACTAAAATTCACAAGTCCTTTTCCATGTCTGTTTTTCCCAGTGTTTTCCCATTTAGAAAATAATCTTAACTTCCATTTTCCCTTCCCATATGCATAATCTTACACTTATCAGTGTTAAACCTCATTTGCCATTTTCCTGCCCAACCTTCCAATGTATCTAAATCCATCTGTAATAAAATATTATCCTCCTTTGCATTAACTACTTTACACAGCTTAGTATCATCTGCAAAAATTTAAATTTGACTATGCAATCTCTCAACAAGGTAATTTATAAATATATTGAAGAGAAGAGGTTCCATAACTGACCACTGTGGTACTCCACTATTAACAGTAACCCAGTGTATGTACCATTAATGACCACTCTCTGTTTTCTATCACTGAGCCAGTTACCAACCCACTTACATACATTTCTCCCCAGCTGAAGCATTCTAATTTTATGTTCCAGCCTTTTATGTGGCACTGTATCAAATGTTTTTGAAAAGTCAAGGTATATTACATCCAGTGACAGCCCCTGGTCCAGTCCATAACTTGCTTCCTCATAAAAACTAATTAGATTTGTTTGTCAGGTTCAATCCCTCATGAACTGTACAGATGAAAAAGACTTTAATATAGACTCTGGTCTCAAAGTGCACACACAACTTAACTTTAGTAAAATGAGTATTAATGCACCAGATGCTGTATTTAAATTGCTCTACCAACAGGTGCCTGGAAATGGACCATATGGATTCAACCTCTGCGTAACCAGAAACACATAAGGATTTAATCTGTGCCCACTATTTACTTTTGAATTTATATATGAATTTGAAATTATTCTCAGGGTTCATGCAATATTTTGGAGTATTCATTAGGTTGTATTCCATGTTCACTTCTATTATGACTATCTGAGTTTCACATGAAGTAAATTAGCCTTAACATGTTCCAACCTGGGATGAGAGGGCTTATTCATTTGACATGGAATAATTGCACTGAAGATCTCTTATTAAAATGTTGTTAATTTAATTCCTAGAAGTTTCACAAACATCACAGTTTAGGAACCAGTTAATTTAAGGTTAGCTTTAGGAAAGGATAGATTATTTGTGTTTGTTTACATAGGGACGTAATTGATTAATGATGTAGTTAGAGTTTAGATAAATTACTAGGGGGGGCAAACACTATTTGTAAAAAATGATATATGCACTTACAAACAGAGATCTAAGCAAGTACAATCCCAAAAGGCCAAATAATATTTGTAAGCATTTTATTGAATCACTTTATTAAGGTAGCTAATATATAAGGCACATTTTGGTGTAGTGTAATTAACTAACAAGGTACACATGTTTTTTTTTTAATGTCTCATTAATTTGCTTTGGCACATGTATCTGCTCTATGACAGCAGCTGATTTTGCATATTTTTGTAAAACCTATTGGTGGAAGTTAAAATAAAAAAAGGAAAAAGCCGTGGTTTTTAAATTTGTTTGTTAAATGGTTTCTATAATTTACTTTGAAAGCCCCAGAATAATCAACAATTAGGCATGTAAGGTAAGACTAAATAGGACTTTTACTAAACTAAATAAAAATGAAGAATATTATTACAGAATGGGATACAGTAAAACCAAACTGGAAATGGTGTGTTTAAATATACAAATATATGGAGAAAATCTGACAAGTAAATTTACAATAAACCTCTTGGCTGCTTGTAGAACTGATCAGAAATTGTCAGTCCCAGGTCATAAAGTCTCAGAGGCTTTTGGCCTTTTCTCTTGTAAGGGAATCCCAAGGTCATAGACCCCACAATAACCAACTACTGGTAGTAGCTTGGCAGAAGGCATAGATTAAGGAACTTAATCCATAGAGAACAGGAATAGCAAAACTGTAACACACATAAGAACTCAAAATTGGGGAGTTTATTTTATAAAAAGCCAAATTGTGACCCTAAAAGTCTGGTTTCTATTGCCTAGAAAGTATATACTGAACAAGATAACATCCTGCTCTGTCAGAAAGGAGGGTGGCTATTTGCTATATAGAGCTAGAGAAAATCATCAATTCAGTGCTGTCTCAAACTAAATCTTGATAAATCTGAACTGATTATTTTCCTAAACCTGCTCCTTCTCCCATTTTTTCCATTTCAGTTGATGATGTGATCATTAACCCTGTTACTTCTGCATGTTGTCTTGGGGTGACTTTTCACTCTGCTCTTTCCTTCTCTAAGAATATTGCTACCACTGCTAAAAACTGTCGCTTTTTCCTTCATATTGTTGCCAAAATCCATCCATTTCTCTCTCAGGCCACTGCTAACACATGCCTTCGTCTTATCCCACTTGGACTATTGCAATGTCCTTCTAACTGGCCTTTCAGTTTCCCATCTTTCCCTGCTCCAGTCTATTCTAAATACTGCTATTAGAATAATCTCCCTCTCTCCTCAGAAGTCTCCCTCACAACTCTTGTCTGCTCCTTGGTTCCAAGTTAATAAATGTATTATTTACAGTGTCTTACTTTTAACATTTAAATCGATTCACTCTGTTGCTCCTCCCTACATATCTTCCCTTGTTTGCTTATATGCGCCTAGCTGTCAACTCCGCTCTTCACAAGGCAACCTTCTTCAGGAACCCCTCACCAAGGCTGCACGTTCTCATCTTAAAACCCTTCTCTCTTGCTGCCCCTTATCTTTGGAATTCTATACCCCTCTACCTCCACCAGGAGCATCAATACCCTCAAATATTAATTAAAATCTTACTTCTTGTAGCATTAGCACTGGTTTTCATGTCTATATTTTATATTTAAGCAACTATTTATCCAAAAAATTATATTTTTTATTTATTTTCTTATTTAATTGGCACCTATAGACTAATGAATTGTCACTTTAGGCTACTGCATTGGTCACCTTCCTATCTGTTTATGTAAGTCTTCCTCCTATTTAGATTGTAAGCTCTATGGGGCAGGAGCCTCCATCCTTTTGTTTCAATCATGGCCTGGCACTTAGAGTGATGAATTTTCTTGATTATCTGCTTGGAATTTACTTCACTTGTTCTTTGTTAAGCACTTCCCTTGTCTGTAGTATAACTTTATTGTTATATTGTACAGCGCAGCATAAACTTGTGGCTCTATAAATAAAAATATACATACATACATGCAATTCTATCTAAATAAACATTTGAAAATGATTGATTTAGACATTTTTAACTTAAGGCTTGCAATCTAATTTATAGAATACCTTGATATTGTTGAAAATGGGTTTTACCAGTATATGCAGTCAATCCAGTCCATTAATGGATGGTACTATGTAAATGTTAATGCGCTAAAAAGCCTGGGTTAAATAGAGTAGTTAAGGTATGTTGTGTTAATATATTTATGTTCTGTTATTTTCATAATACCAGCTTAAATTGTGAATTGACTTAATCTGTCTGTACAACCAGATATTAAAAAATTACAGTAGTCTTCTTTTCTCCCCAACAAAGATAGAGAGATAATGTTACTTATGGCTGGTTATTGTTATCATGATCAAATGGTGGGTATATTTTATACTTGATCAAAGAGGCTAATTTGTTTTTTTCACCATTGTTCTGATGCTGCCCATGTTATATTATCTCCTATAGTTAAGCAAGATATGAATAAAGGGCTTTGGCAGGTTGACAAAGTTAGGGGTTGCCCAAAGAGTTTTTTTTTGTTAGGATTGAATGCAAAAGCATCAAAAGGAGGGACTGGCAGAAATATTATGAACATATGGCTAGTATTGCATATATTAACATCCCATCCTTCTTTTTAACCATTCATAGTTTCCATTACAGCATTTTGGAGTGGGTGCTAAGTGTTTTCTTCTGCTGTTTGGCAACTCAAATAGTGGGTTGACTGGATATGGTATTTTGTTGTTTTCAGCTTGGTATTACAATTGTTTCACTATGAGCACTAGACCAAAAAATGAAGGGGGTATAATTAAGTAAATGTTTTGTGTAAGCACATTCAAATATGATTAAGGTGCTGTGGCCTTCTTTGTTAAAAATATAAACAGGGTGTCCAATCAGGTATTTTCCATTTTACTGTAATCATGACTAATATTGGGATGAATTTTATGGTTAAAAAAATAATCTGAATGGTTTAATTTTGTATGTAATATTAATACATATATTAAATATTAATTTCAAAACCTCCTGATTTGATGTCACCTAAGTCACGTACAAAAAATGTCATCATTTTACTGGACATTTGACCTGACATCATTTTATCCATTCTCCATTTTACCAAACCTGAGTTATAAGCTTGTTTTACTGTGGCTTCACAGGTCATGAATTTTGGAACCTTTGCATCTAAAGTTTTTATTATCCTTACTGTGTATTTTACGTTTACATTATTTACACAGTTATTTAAAAAGTATTTGTTGTTATTTTTTTCCCTTTAAAGAGCCACAAAGGATTTCTTAGTTTTGGGAAAGTGATTCAGAGAAAATATAGTTTTCAGAGCATGCACACTAATGTGGTATATGGAATTCTGATTTTACATTATTTAAAAAAATAGCACAAACATTTGCCAAGAATTGCAACATAGTGTTTGGCAGGAAAACTGAAAATAGCATGGGAAAAGTCTTCTTCAACAGTTCCATCATTTTTGACATATGAGTTTGCATCAATGTATTTGAGGGAAAAAATACATTTTTAATTACACCACTGTTCTTCTGAAAATATATACTGAAACATAGTATTTCATGGCAGTAAAAATGTCAGTTTTAAGCCTATGGATTTCTTTCTTTTTAATACAGGAAGATTTTTTCTTCTATGGAGAGGGTGGGGCCCTTTAATTTCTTCAATATCACAACACTAAATAGTTGATCACTATCCCAACTTGCAATTGCTAAACTACTGAACCGATAGATAGATAGATAGATAGATAGATAGATAGATAGATAGATAGAAATAGAGATAGATA
>WMED01018713.1:0-12624 GCA_019650415.1 Pipa parva | reverse complement strand
ATTTCATGATTGCACTATTTCAAATTATTCTAATTCGTTGACCAGCACTTGTAATGTACATGGTTACACAAAATAAAATGGTACTGCCCTTGGCAACTATATGTACAAGTGTATGTTAGATATGTTAGACTAGATTAGATGTGTGTGCATGTTAGATGGAAAAGGAGGGCTGGGCAGGAACTGGAAATGGAGATTGAACAATGAAAACAATGAGAGAGACATTGTTAACAAGACAAACATGAAAAGAAGTGAAAATGTGGGCTGGCAGATGGGAAAAGAGAAGCAGGGAACAGAAGGAAGGAAGCAAGAAGGGATGAAGATGCTAAACTAGAACGAATTCAGAAGAAGGAAGGCAGAGATGCCAAGTTAAAGGGTTACAACATAAGCTGGAGGAACATTGTTACTAACAATATAATGTAGGATTTGTACATTTTCATTTTACTCTAATTTTAATGACATAACTGCTTTATTTAGGGCTCCATTTGAGCCATATTTCTGAAGACCAGGGGGGCCCCTAGACAAAGAAAAGAAATAAAAAAAATCTCTTTATCTTCAGCAACACATGGGAAGCAGGTACATCCACAATGTAATGAGTGTCATGCATAGAGCTACTAGAGCAGTAGTTGGAAGTGCAGCAGTTTGCTAACAGGCTGTAGCCAGTAGACAAACCTGTTGGTCTTAAATGGGCAGGAAGACAGAAAAAAATCACAGTGCAACATATATATCAAGAGCAGGCACAGACAAACTGCTTTTTTGACATCTCGCATGCCCTATATACATTTATATATATATTGCAACCTTAAGGACATAATTATCAAAAAGTTATATTTGCAGTGTATTGTTTTTCCCACAGTATATTGTTGAATTCACCTTGACCTTTGCTTTTTTCTTTTACTCCCTGCAGAGTTCCTTTTGCTTGATTTTGTTATGATTTCCGCAGGTTCCCTATTTCACAGGTGCTGAGCAGGGAAAGAGACAGAAACAGCTGGTTTTGTTGCCTTCCCAGCTTGATTAATTTGCACTATGTTTATGGTAAGGCACATCTAATTTCACTATGGCCATTGAAATGTGACATTTCTAAGATGTAGTATTAGTGCTGCCAGTGCTCCTTCCCTTCTCTGCCTCCTATAGTGCACTATCAGGTAATGCCTACACATATATCCTCTTGACTTATAGAGTGCTTCTGCACATACAGCTGACAGTAAAGTGGTGATCATGGTGGGTGATAACGTCCAGAACTTGTGTTAAGAGTCTCCTTGCTCTGCTGGAAAATAATCAGTAATTTAACTCCTACATCTAAGTTAAAAAAGCCATTATCAGGGCTTGAATTTAGTTCTCATTGAAAGCATGGTTCTTTTGAGGGTTTAAAGCCCACATAGTAAACAAGTAATATTTAACATGTTGCCCACAGACAAACTGCCTAAACCTCTGAATACATTGTCCATTTCTATTCAATGCACAGTTCCTACATGCACAATGTGCTATTTGTAGGTGCACAGAAACTTGGAAATCATTGTATAAGTCATATCTAGGCATTTATATGCAGTCTCTTCTTTCCCTGGTCTCACAAACAGACTTGCAGTATACCCAGTTGTGAGGTAATAAAATTCCCCATAGAGTCTGCTGTGCAGTTTGTTTGCTAAAAGTCAGAGAGCACTAAGCATTCTATACAAGGTTACCTGTAGATTGCACAAAACATAAGTCCGATTAACCTTCTTCCAGGAATCTGACATTGCCATCTAGAGTTTGTGCTACCTTATTCAGTTTTGAGGTCATATTATCAGAGAAAAAAGCAACCCTACTTTTCACTGCCATATAAATGTCTATATGGATGTTTGAGTACATATCTGAATTCACATCTAGCTAGCATCTGCAGTAAAGAAGGACACAGTGGAAAATGGAGTCTGGAATCCAGACCTAATATGTGCACTAGAGATACATATACAATGGAACAAAACCTGTCTGGCTTAAATAATTAGCTGATGTTTTTTAAGGTTTCCATAAATTTGCTGTAATTCCATATAGGTTAGTTTGGCCTTTAATGCTGTAATAATTTGCATTTATCTTGGCTTGAAAGGTCTTAACAGCATATGCAAATAAGCAGTAGGGCTGAGAGAACCATATACATGCGATTCTGCTCAAGCCTTTTGAATCCGGAGCCGCTGACGTCATATGTGATGTCACATGGGTGATGTCAGCGGTTCCGGATTGGCTAGCAACCTGGAAGCATGGTGGTGTCAACGGCTCCGGATTGGCTAGCAACCCGGAAGCGCTGAGAGAGCTTTGACTCTACAGTGCTTGCAGACTTTAACAAGTGGTGATTGCATGTGGTACAGTCAAAGAGCCAGATGCAGCCATCAAAAGAGCCATATCTGGGTCAAGAGCCATGGGTTGCCGACCCCTGCAGTAGGGGAAGATGCATTAATACTTCCTCAGTGTACAGTAAGTATACAATAACCCTCCTAAACTAAAGATAGTTAAATCCTTTTAAATGTTGCACTGGTATCACAGTTATAATTTTAAACCAGCTTTGAATATCAGCACCCTCTGACCCCTCCGCCCTATCATTGGTCTACAGATTTGTTGAGTATCATAGCTAGATCACATGTAGGACATTTCTGACAACAATGTAGCACATTTAGATCTGTGCCTCTAAACTAGCGGTTCTCAAACTGTGGGTCGCGACCCCGCCGGGGTCGCGAGGCCATCCCACTGGGGTCGAGAACTGTGCCGACACCCGGAAGCCCCCGCAGGAACCCTTCTTATAAGGGTTCCTGTGGGGCGACTTCAGCTGAAAACATCACCACGCGGCGCGGTGACATCAGTGGGGGTCGCGGTCTCAGAAAGGTTGAGAACCGCTGCTCTAAACAAAAGGATGAGTGATCTGAAGGTTTATAGATATACAATATTGCTTACTGCAAGCCTAATGTATGGTTTAGGGGAGTAAATAAATCTTTGCAATTCAGGTGGCCAGGATGGTTAACTCAGTATTTTTCAACTGTGGTGAGATCATGAAGGGGGTTATTCGCTAAAGTCTGAATTGTTGCGTATAGGTGTGAATTCGCCAGATAAAGACAGTCGCAATAGGCTGCTACTGTCGCAGTTGCGTCTCTATAATGAGAATATTGTCGCAGTCACGTCTTTATTATGGGAAAATTGTTGTGACTTTACAATGGGAAATTGTAGCAGATTTGCAATGGGAATCTGCTGTTTGCAAATTCGACAGTTAAATTCGCACCTTAGTGAATAACCCCCTAAGTCCTTGGCAAACCTCCGCCCCCTCAAACAGCACACACCTGAATGGACTTGCATAAGGAGAAACAGATCACTATTTCAACCATAAATTAGGCATGGAACCTTGAATGGAATAAAAGGTGAATGCTCATTAGCACTTCAGTGCTATGAATCCTCCTAGACAGACCAGCAATCCTGAATCAGCAGTACATCATGTCTCGTCTACAAGCAGTTGGCCCCTCTGTGAATTTCTGTGTTACCGTTACTTATTGGAAATTAACTCAAAGCTAACTCTTTATACATAGGCTGTGAAACACATAACTAGCAGAGCCTGTAACCTTAACAGATCCCTGGGTGCAGACTTGCAGGGGAACTGCACAGAAATATTTGAAGGTAGATACTTTTATTAAGTATTATTTTGGAGCATTCAATAAAAACATATTTATTAACTACTCTCCCTAAAAATATATAGGATTTTTAACAGGGTTTACTTCCTATTTTCTTTATCATAGACTGCATACATTAGACTTTTATGCATTACTGCATTTGGATATACATGTATTGCAGCTGCATCCCCAATACATGACCAATAATGTCCAAGCCCACTGCAGCAGACTGGGATAGAATGTTGCTGATTTTGTGTAAAATGGTGTATTGTGAAGTGGTTGTAATATGTATTATGTGATATATTTTTCATTGTTCTGGATAACGTTTTGTGCAGCATAAAATATAGTGAAAGCAGCAGCCAGTTCTGGAAGAGTTAATCCAGCAATTTCTCCTGTCTCAGGTGAGCTGAGTTACTAATTAAGGGGCTTTATAGAGATTTTGCCTCTTAATAAAAGTGTTCACTCTCCTCCAACTTGCTGGAGTGGAGGTTCCACCCAGTGGGAGATATTTGTGTGTGTGTGTGTGTGTGTGTGTGTGTGTGTGTGTGTGTGTGTGTGTGTGTGTGTGTGTGTGTGTGTGTGTGTGTGTGTGTGTGTGTGTGTGTGTGTGTGTGTGTGTGTGTGTGTGTGTGTGTTAGTTAAAGGGTACCTGGGGGTAGGAGACCTCTAGGTGTGCCCTAGGGCAGAGGTTGTCCTGCAGAGCTATTGCTATAGCTGTGGTCCTGAGAGAGTGAAGATATTCCTGGGGTAGACGGCCCTAGGGCAGGGGTCGGCAAAGTGCAGCTCGTGAGCCACTTGTGGCTTTTTAGCCGCCTTGTTGTGGCTCAGAGCACACCTCCGAAGTCCCATCCGTGACCACTGACGGCTCTTCTGATTGGCCTTTGGCTGGTCATGCAGTCGGGAGAGTGCGCTCATCCCTCCTCCAGAGCTCACATAATAGTTGTCGCTGCTGGAGGAGGGAGCGAAATGGCTCCCTCCTCAAGGAAGTTTGCCAACCCCTGCCCAGGGGGGATGTTACAGGAAGGAGTCCTGTGGAAGAAGATTGTCCCTAGCTTAGAGGTAAGTGTAGGGCTAGTTACTGTTATAGGGTGATGTAGTGTGTGCCAGTGTAGATGCTAGGAGAACGACAGCCCAAAGTCGCAACAGGAGTAAGTGAAGAGGTAGCCCCCAAGAGAGTGAGGTGGACATCCTGCTCTCAGGGTCCTGAGGTCAAGGCTAAAGCTTCTCTATTCTGTGTGTTCCTGTGATATTGCTGGGGTTCCTATGCTGTGCCATGGATCTTACAATCTAATTTCTATTTGGTCACACACCTATATAGTATGTTTTTGGATTGTGAGAGGAAACTCACTCATGTGCGGGAAGAACATACAAACTCCATGCAGATGAAGTCCAGGGTGGAATTGAACAACAAAGCAGCAGTGCTACCAACTGAACCACTGCACTGCACTGCCAATCTAATTCCCATTGGGGGAATAGGGCACTACCAGAGAAGAGATATGTAGTGATTAGCTCACAACAGGCACAATACATGCCTCAACACTCCAATGGCAGTGTTCTCAGCTGCCACAATGTTGGCACTTCTGCTTCTTAAAGACTATATGCTATAACTGAACAGAACAGGTAAGTTTCAGCCAACATTTCCCAGCATACCCTGAGAGATAAAACTCCAATACCACTGCATGATTCAGTCTACCAGGCTCCAGGGCTAGTTCAGAATTCCTAAAGACAGGCTCCTGCTTACTGCTTGGAAACATGAAATAACATTCTGTGTACCAGTAAATGAATGGGAGTAACAAACTTTTTATAAATAACAGTGAAACTACTGTATATTTACACAGCATACAGTAAAAGTTTACTTCCATGTAAGGCTTACAGATACTTAGGCATTATTTGGAAGTGTGATGCTACCAAAATGGAGTCTATTATTTCCAATTTCAACCTGACTTTTGCTTCCTGCAGGATGCCTCCCACAGGGTGTTTCATAGAATACTAACTAACCACTGATGGGGCCCCTTCCGTCTCATTGCAGAAGGGGCAGAATAGAGATTCCTATAAAAGTGATTTTGTTTATATAGGAACTCTTAAACAAACCATTGGTCACGACAACACACTTGCATCTGCCTTGGATAAACTAACACTAAATCCCATCTGCCGCATACTAACAAATAACCGTGGCGCACAAAACAAACAGCTCAGGAAGCACTGTCTTATAGTGAGTCGCTAGAGGAAAAAGGAATCATAAAGTAATTTTATAATGATAAAAGTTCTCTTTAAAGACTGTAGGGTTGCATGCAGCTTTTAGACCACCCCCTTGACCTCCCACATCCACTGTTGCAGCTGTAAACTTTGTCAATTACTTCAAGGATAAAGCAGAATATATCAGAAACAGTATTATCATACTTCTGTTAATTAACAACTTTATTCCTTTTCTGCTCCTTCCTCCTCTTACATCTATTTCACTACAATGAATGAAGAAACGGTCCCCTCCAAATCCCACCTTATGCTTGATCTCTACCAAATATTCTGACTTCTGCTCATGCGATTATGTTACAATGTGTGAGAGCTCAAGGTGAAAAGGATGACTTTGGTAGGGTCATAAATAAGGATTGTATTAACCAGTGATATTTGTTATTTTGTAATAATGTTAACCCTCAGACACTATTAAATTACAATAATGATAACCCCCAGACAATAGCCTTTGATTTGGTCCACTGAGTGATGATGATATCAGTAAAAGACCCCATGTTTAACCAGTGCTAATTGCTGAGCACCTCTTTCTAGGGTTTGTTTTTTGTTTTCTAGTGATACTTTATTGTTTATGTATTGTGACTATAACAGATAAGGAAAAGATATATTGGGCCTTATGGCTTTTTTTTCTGTTGAGTTCATTTTAAAGGAACATCTGAAATCCTCATAGGGATATGCTGACACAATGCATTGTTGTATTTCTTTAAAATGGGAGAAATTCATTTTAAAATAAAGAGCGTTCACATATTATATAATTAGTATTAAATTAATAACAACCTAGAAGCAAAAAAAAAAAAACAAAAACAAAAAAAACACTGCATTCGATGCAAAAATGCTAATGTTGCATGTGAAGCAGTACCTAATGTCACTGCAAAATTGTTACATTGCCTATTTAATAGGTATCAATTATGTATTTTAAATCAAATGTAAAACTGTAATTACTTTAATCTGGCTCAGCAAAGGATTGCTCAGGAGGGGCAACCTGAAAGATGTTAAAAGATTAAACATAAACACAACTGTTTGCTTATAAAAGCATCATCCACATTGAAAAGCTTATCGTCTGCCTCATATCTGCCGGGTAACACCGTGTTTTCCCTACCGAGAGGAAGATAATTATCATATTAATGAAGCTGAATTTTATTTCCAATTTGCTGCCCCCCCCCCCCCCCCCCCCCCCTCCAGTTTCTCTTCTCTTTTGTTGGATAGAAATGAGAATTAGAAAAAAAAAAGAAACAGATGAAAAGAAGCAAGAAATGACTAAGAGAGGGGAGAGAACAAGTAGGGCTCAAACAGATAGAAGGGAATGGAGGATACTTTAATGTTGGAAGAAAGATAAAAGCTGCTTTTCATTGGCAGCTTACCTTTCCTGCAGAGGAAAGAGAAGAATCATAGTCAACACTATTGCCTTTTACTGAGGGGGGAATTCACGATTGTGCGAAGTGAGGTGTGGAGTCTTCGCCTCACTTCACACTGACTGATGTGCGCTCGCTGATGTCCTGCACGCGGACATCAGCGAGCACACATCAGTCAGTCAGTGCGAAGTGAAGACTCCGCACCTCACTTCGCACTATCGTGAATTCCCCCCTAAATGTTTAGGTGCTATAACCAAGTCATGAAAGTCAGGTAGTTATTAAAGGGGAACTGTTAGTCAAATTACATCTTTACATATGCAGTACTATACTTAATGAGAAGTGTTTCTCCCCAGTAGTTGTTTCATGTGACACAGAATGATTGAGTGGGCAGCACTGATAAACCCCTGCACCAGGAAGTGTGTGTGTGTGTGACAAGTACGGGTCAGTTGCTGCCCTACTTACTACTTAGCACATGTGCACAAGTTACCTTCCCTTCTGTAATCTCCTGCATTCCCAGCTTAATTTATGTGGCCAGAAGGTCAGCATACTGCTTAACCAATAGCAGTCGGGCAACTTTTTCTTCTCATGTTGCCTGACTTGCAGAACAGAAAGAGTTGGGGGACTGGGGGTAGAAAAATGTCAGCTCTCAGGAAAACTAATTAAGGGAAGCAAACTATAAGTATTATTTCTTCCTTAAACGTTTTTTTAAACTATTTGTGTCAGCAAGTAGCTTAGTATAAAGGAGTTTTATATGTATGTGTTCAGTTATATCAGCACTATAGTGTCCCTTTAAACTTGGGGGTAATACCAAAGCCTACATGCATTTTTCTGGTAGCCAGTTAATAAAGATGATAATGCATGTTTCACTATGCTAAAATTCAGAAAGATAATGATAAGAGAAATCCAATGCAGTGTGCATAGCTTATATCTCTGTATGTTACAACTGGGTAGGAAGTCTGTAACTAGGGTCTCTTGGGGAGCAATTGCTATCCCTAGTGAAAATGGAGAGTAACTACAGAATACATATTATGGTATAGCTGCTCAAGGAGCAAACTGATATGCAACACTGCTACCATGTTTATTCAGAATGCATCAGCTTATAAGGTTATATTGCATCAAAAACCAAAGCTATCCAGACCGCCTCACCAAGAGTATTTGAACCGTTTATTAAAAGGCATTGTGACATATTAGTTGGGATTTAGGCAAAACAGACAGATTAAAACCTTGAGACATATCTGTCAAATCTAATATTAAGGCTAAATAAATTAAATATAAAGCAATATTATATCCCCTAATCAAACAGAATAATTTTTCCTGCATTTTAGAGGTTTCCTCTCATTTCTTTAGATTCAACAACTATTAACACTGATGCATCCAGCAATTAACCACTGGATTCTCTACAGTCCTGCAGTGCACAGCTAAATTATTTTATTATGAGCCCTGCATTATGGATATTGGAAGCTTTTGGTGTTAAATTGACAGTTCCCAAACAACCCTTTTTAGCTACATAGTAATGAGTTCCAATGTATATCGCACACCTTTAGCCCTCTACAGAAAGAATAGAAACATATTACAGATTAGCAGGTATAGAGAGCTATAAATATACTTAATACTTAATGCATAATATTAATAGACTGAGAACTTCATTGACTAAAGTCTGAATAGTCCCGTAGAGCTGTGAATTCGCTTCTATTCTCCACTTCCTCATGTTTACTTATTGAGAAAAGTCTGAGAAGTGGCAAATACAGAAACAATTCAGGCAACTATGCAATTCGCATCATTTTGTGTATGTGTGCACATCTACTTCTATTGACTAAGCGAAGGAGTGGTGTGAATGCGACTACAGTAGATGAGCTGCTCTGAATTCACCTATTTGACTTTGCCACTTCAGACTGGTAAATTGGGGGGTTGATGGCACTGCTCCGGTGTTGCGTAAGGAGACTATTCATTCAAAAGTGACAATGTCAACTGCGACTAAATGACAATATAACCATGAACAAAGTGATATAGAAATAGAATATTCACAGAATACAGTTAGTGGGATAGGAGGAGACTGACATCACTGTTCTTCACTTGTCAATTTTGCCTCATTCTGCACGACTTCTCATCCTACTTCTATCTGACTGACTAGGCCACACTACGTATCCAACAATGTTCGCTGCTGTCCATCTGTTCAACAAGTGTATTTGCCACTTAGTCAGTCCTGAGAAGTGAATTTGCAACTATTTTGGCAATGCAACTTGAATTGTAGTGAAGTGAATTTGGACTTTAGACAATGAGGCTCTGAATGAGGAAGATTCGAAGGCAATACTTGGTATTTATGTACTGTAAATACATTTCTGAAACACATTTGCATGTATACCATAAATAGTTAAATGGTCACCTGAGCATTTTAGTGATGAGATGGAATCTTAAACTGTAGTTAGATTAAGGTAAAATCATCACTTTAATCAGTGTATTGTGCTGTAGGGATATATCTTATTATCCCACAGAATGCAATATGTAGCTGATGTGAAGTGATTGTCTATTTAGCATATTTTTAGCTTGTGATGGAACCCTATGTTTCAAATTACCATGCATTACTATCTATGTAGTCGGCTTATGTCAAACAAAGCAAAATACTCCTGATGCAGGCCTAGTAGAAAATTAATGGCAGTGTATGTGTATTCATAATTTGGACTCCCAAAACACCAAGTAGAGACTTCTCTTAACCAACCAGATGATTAAATACTGTGCCACAATGCATGACACTTTAGTTAGTGGTATGAGTTATGGGACAGCTAAAGGCACAGAGTGGCTGGCATGCTAAAGTCATTTAATTTCCATGGGGACACACATTAATGAAAGGGCTTGCACATGCCTATGAACACCTCTGAGCTAGTACTATAAGCAGCGCTGGGAACTTTCCGGATTTCATCCAATGACTCTGGGTTTGCAAAGCAAACACTGGGGGCCTCATTGACTAAAGTCCAAATTCACTTCGCTACAATTCGAGTCGCACTGCCAAAATAGTCACACATTCACTACACAGTATTGACTAAGTGGAGAATATACTTGTCAATCAGGCGGACAGCGGCGAACGCTGTCAGATGCATACTGTGGCATAGTCAGGTGGATAGAAATAGGATGAGAAGTCATGCGGAATAAGGTGAATTCGAAAAGTGAAGGGAAGTGATATCAGTCTCACACTGTCTCACTAACTGTATTCTGTGTATATTCTATTTCTAGGTCACCTTGCCCTAGGTCGTGTTGTCATTTTGTTGCCTTGAGAAACATTAGAGCCCTGCCATCAATCCCCCAATTCGCCACTTTGATGTGACAAAGTCAAACAGGGGAAATCACAGCAGTTCCCCTAGTCGCATTCGTACCTTCGGCACACTCCGCATATTAGTTAATAATAGAAGTACCTGTGCACGCGAAGTGATTGAAGAGCACCATAAGTTTGTGACTATTGCAGATGCCCTGAATTGGTCTCGTATTCGCCACTTTGCAGAGTTTAATCAATAAGAGAACAATGGGAAGTGGAGAATAGAAATGAATTCAGAGCTCTATGTGACTATTTGGACTTTAGTCAATAAGGACCTGGGACTCCGGGGAAACCCTCAAGTTCTCAGACCTGAAGGTAAAATTTGAAGCTGTTTTAATAAAGACAAATATTTATACATATTGATGGATAGAAAAAGACTTCAATATTATTCTGATTGTTTAAAGATCTTGAATCTTATTCATATCCACTAAAATGGAATTCCATTTTACATTTAGTGGTATAAGGGGACTAGAAATATAAAAGCCCCCATCTATGTTCTATTTAGAATCTACAATAATGTCATGCATTTGATGTTGTACCTGTTTTCTTATATCCTGTTTAATTAGCGAGCTACATATGTATACTGCACATAATTCTACAAATGTTGGCCACCCATAGTAAGGACATTAATCGATTTATAAAGCTCTCTACAGTAGATTATACAAACTGGAACTAACTGCCAAAGCCAGATACTGTTCTAGGATTGCTGAACAAAGCATAAGATTGGTAATGATTGCAGGGGAAGACAGTTCATCTCAACACAGTTTCCATGCATAGTGCAGAAAGGGTTTATTCTCATTCGACACCTATTTACTTGCTTTCTAAAACACACTAAATTATTAGCGGCTTCCCATCTCTGGAGACAGCTCAGACCGTGTCCATAATTTTGTTGGCTTGTACCCAGCTTCGTTATATAAAAAGCTATCAGGTGTTCCACCATCAGTGTAATAACTGCGCTGCAACCCATTTACAATTAGAGAACCATTATATACTAAAACTGGGGTCTAGGACATATGGAGATGGTTTACTAGTCTGTGGAATACTATAGCATATTTTTTTGCTTCACAAATATATTCAAAAGTATTTTATTATACTACTGTTAGGCCAGGGGAACACTGTTGGTTTTGTAGCTGAGCTGTTTTTAATTAGGCTCATTATTGTCTATAAAGCAAAACACAATAGCTTGTGTGGATTATCCTGCAAGAAACAATGACTACTATTTTTCAAACTCAGCTACAAAACAACCAGTGTGGCATATTGAAAGTCATGAGATATTTTAAGCACATCTTGGCATGATTCTGGAGACATTCTTCTTACACTGTTTTCCTGCTATAAACTTTATTTACTGACATACAATCGGCTTCAGTTAAGCTATAGAAACAAGTACTATAGAGCAGCAAGAAGGTATTTCTCTGAAAAGCAAAGTTTACTTTAGGTATCCTTGGTCACTATAGTCATGGCCAAAAGTTTTGAGAATGACACAAATGTTAATTTTTACAAAGTCTACTGCTTCACTTTTTATAATGGCAATTTGCATATACTCCAGAATGTTATAAAGAGTGATCAGCTTAACAGCAATTAATTGCAAAGTCAATATTTGCCTAGAAAATGAACTTCATCCCCCAAAACACATTTCAACTTCATTGCAGCCCTGCCTTAAAAGGACCAGCTAACATCGTTTCAGTGATTGCTCCATTAACACAGGTGTGGGTGTTGATGAGGACAGGGCTGGAGATCAATCTGTCATGATTAAGTAAGAATGACACCACTGGACACTTTCAAAAGAGGCTGTTGCTTGACATCATTGTTTCTCTTGTGTTAACCATGGTTATCTCTAAAGAAACACGTACAGTCATCATTGCACTGCACAAAAATGGCCAAACAGGGAAGAGTATCACAGCTAGAAAGATTGCACCTCAGTCAACAATCTATCGCATCATCAAGAACTTCAAGGAGAGAGGTTCCATTGTTGCCATAAAGGTTCCAGGGTGCCCAAGAAAGACGAGCAAGCGCCAGGACCATCTCTTAAAAGTGTTTAAGCTGCGGGATCAGGCTACCAGCAGTTCAGAGCTTGCTCAGGAATGGCAGCAGGCAGGTG
>WMED01018712.1:0-12624 GCA_019650415.1 Pipa parva | reverse complement strand
ATAAAATGCATTTAATAAAAGTTAGTAATTCATATTTACTAACACATGCATTTTTTAAAAATTTTGGCCAGAGTGTTCCTTTAACATTTTGTGATGCACTGGTGTACAGTGTACAAGTTACAGCTAGTGATGGACAGAATTCATGATTTTCTTTTAATTTTGCCAAATAATGAAAGCAGCACATATTACATGAAGTCATTTTGAATTTTATATACCACAAAGCAAAACAGATCAGTGAAAAACTAAATTTCTACATCTGCATTGTGCATAAGATTTAAAAAAAAAAAAAAAAAAAAAACTAAATCCCTTCCAGCTTTCCCACTGGCAGCATAAACAGAAGTAACCTGCAGGGGCTTCTTCCCCCTGACAATTGTCAACTATACAATATCTACATATATCCAAAGACAGACTAGACATTCATTTAAGCAACTGTGAAAAATAAATCTTCAGCATTGCCTTTCCAGGGATTTATTAGCGTAAGTGAAAGACGCCACTAAAAACTATATGCCCCAATTCTGTTGCGATCTTTATTAAAATGCCTTACCCGCTGGGTTTGTAGAGCATTAAGTCGGCTTTTGCCCCATTTGAAAGTTAAAATTTAATGCAGTTTTACCTAAATGGCCAGAAATATAGCAATACAACTAAAATACTTCAATTGTATGATATGCGGATTAAGATTATATTCTGGCTCTTTACTAAAGCAGAATGTATGATTCTAAATGATGCGCTAAAACTATCTCCTTCCACTGCGCCCCAAAGAGAGGGCCAATTGAAGCAAAACACTTTAGCTGTATTCAGACTTTACAGCCACTGATGTTATTATCTTCATGTGGTGAATTCAGACAAATTCACACATATTTACATATATTCTGATGGTTTCTCAGTGGCCAGCCACACTCACAACAGCCTGAGGATCCATGGACCATGCAGCACTGTGAGCCACCAGATAGGGCGGCACTTTTTTTTTTTTTAATTGAACAATTATAAAGTGGTGTGGACTGAAGGCTCTCATTTATTGCTTGCAGTTAGCAACTCGCCGCTGTGAAAGACAACAAAGGCAATTTACCACCTTTGAACATAGATATTTTCATGTCAATGGAGCCTTTAAGTAAATGGGACACCGTGCTGTGTCAGTTCTGAGTGATGAGCTGAATACGTTAACACTAAATAGATGGTAGGTTCCCTGATTATACAACCATTGTGAGAGAGGGAGAGACAGTTGAGTGTGAGCGGGGGGCACTTCTTCTAATACTGCAAATAACATAAATGTAATATAGTCACTCTTCTTATGCCATTTTTACTTCCTGCACATCCAATAAATTTCCAAGTATACCCTAAGCACTGGCTCAAGTGTGTACTGTAAGCAGGGGACAATAGTCACAAAGTTTCATCTGGAAACGCAACAACTTTATCTTATTCTATATTTTATAATGGCTGCATATTAAAACATTTACTTAGTAAGGGTTTGATCAGATGTTCTTTATACTGTATCTACAATGTTTAATATTTTGTAAATATATATGTATTAAAAAATGTACCTTTATACAGTGTTTCTCCCTGTCATCTTCCCCGTTAGCCTGTCTTTTCTTTCCTGAGACAGGTGAAGATGATTGACATTAAGGGGGTAATTCACCAAACAGCGAACTTACCCTCCGGATCCTTCGCATCAGTACGCATACCCGGTTATGCGCTCGCTGATTACCTGAACATGGACATCAGCAAACGCTTTAAAGGGATTTCAGTCTTGTGAGGTGACTCGAATCTAGCTTCGCCGAGACTGGAATCCCTTTAAAGCGTTCGCTGATGTCCGCGTGCAGAATATCAGCGAGCGCATAACCGAGTATGCGTACTGATGCGAAGGATCCGGATGGTAAGTTTGCTGTTTTGTGAATTACCCCCTATATCTCCTCCAATCAGATCCCTGCTCGATCATGATTTAAGGGGTCTGATTGGAAGAGGTATAATGTCAATCATTATTCAGCCCTGCCCCCCTGACACTTGGGAAAGAAAAGGCAGGCTGATGGGGAAGATTAAAAATAATGGAAAAGAAGAACCACGCACAGGCAGCTGTGCTGCAACCCTTTATTTTGTGAAGGTAAAACACGACATGTTTCGGGTCTTACGCCCTTTATCAATAAAATTGATACCTTCACCCAATAAAGGGAAGGGTTGCAGCACAGCTGCCTGTGCGTGGTTCTTTTCCATTATTTTGAATTTGACTTATGGTTGGGAGATTGCACGGTGCTCCAATGAAGAACCTGCGCCTCAATTAATCATATCACCTATCAGACCCAGGGAGAACCTGTACATGATAGGCCTGACAGGGAAGATGACAGAGAGAAATACTGAATAACGGTAAATTTAAAAAAAAATACATGTATATTTACAAAAATGTTTATTTCATTAGTACAACCTAAATTAGTACTAGTGTTTTGAGGTGACAGGTACACTTTTAAAGCAGCTTTTATTCACGGATCATAAAAAACCACATTGAAACTAAAAAATGGATATGCAATGAGGTGTATCTGCTTAATATGTAATGACAAAAAGTCTATTTATACAAAGAGCCTAACACACAAACATTTTAACTTAAGCTAAGTAAAAATATTTCATCTAATTTCAAAAACTATACTACACTAGAGATAAGTATTTGGAAACATTTAATGATGAAAAGAAAAAAAAAACACACTAAATAGTGCCTTATCAATGTGAAACCAAACTCAGAGTAAATAAATAGAATAGCCCAAAAAAAAAAAAACCACAAAAACAAACTAGACCTAAAGAATGTCCAAGCCAAAAAACGTGCTGGGAAAAATAATGCACTCCAAGCAAATGTGCTCCAAATGAAGGTGAACGTGGATCCCAATCTCCTCACCAATAGTGTGATAAAATGCTCACCAGGTGCATGTAAAAATGAGGCATGGAAAGAGATTACAACTAAGGATTCATCAAAACAAATGCAGTCTTGCTTCCATAAGAACCCACAACATGAACATGGAAAACGTGGCAACATTTTATATGTAGAAAGAAGTTGTTCCATATTTGGAAACATTTCACATTGTGTTTCTGGTCCCTTCAAGGGGTTTTCTTACCTCTGCTTTACCTTGTTTCAGGTTACTCATTTGAGAGAAATAAGCAAGCTTACAATATAATGCATAGCCTATTCAACATTGCTCAGAAAACAGCCACAGATTTTAACCCATGCTTAGTTCTGAGCCGGGTTAAACAGTGGTAGGCTCAATATCAGCGATACATACTGAATAAGCAAAACTGAAATACAACCTCCATCCCACAGTTCCAAAATAGTTCATTTAATAGTAATTTTTGTAGTAGTAATAATAATTTGGCAGAGGAGGGAACGTTGTGCAGTTGCACCAGGTTGGTAGGTTTACCACCATTACCAAGCCCACTGAACTGACTATGGAGAATGTGATTAGGGCTTGAAACAGTGACAAGGAGCTTCAAAGCAATTTCCAAATAAAATTAAAGGCCTAGTAACACACAAAAAAGTTGGATTATCATGGCAGTTATTTAAATGAGAACTAAAGCAAAAAAAAAAAAAAAGAAAAAAAAAAAGCAGGGTTAAAATACTTACCTTATATCAAGCAAATTCATTACAGTCACAGCATGAGCTGTGCTGTAATTAACCGGTACACGATGCTTCCTTCACAGCTCTGGCTGACTGAGAAACCAGCACCGCAGCTCCTCCCGACTTGTTTCACTGGCCTCACACATCATCACGTGGGGAGCATTCTCATTGGCCACCACAAATGAACATGATTATGTTTAAGGCATTTGGCACCAACGGTGAAGCAAGTTGGGAGGATCTGCAGCACTGGCTTCGCGGTCAGCTAGTGCTGTGAATGAAGCATAGGGTGCCGGCTAATTACAGCACAACTCATGCTGTGACTTTAATCAATCGGCTCTATATAAGGTAAGTATTTTAACACTTTTTTTATTTTTTGCTTTAGTTCTCCTTTAAATAGAGAAGAGCTGTTATCTTTTAAGTTTAACTTGATTTCTGTCTGTTTTAAATCTTTACCGATCCATGTTGTATGTGTTTGCTGTAGTCCCAATATCTTCTATGACAGGGATCTCCAAATGCTGGTCCGAAGACCACTGCTGGTCTGTGGGCTCCTTTGCACCAGGCCGCATAATGCGACTGGCAACACTCTTTGAAAACCAGTCCCAAATCCAGCAAAGGTTGGAGAAAACTGTTCGTGGCACTTTTAATAATACATCTTCAGTGCCACAGAGAGCCCAATTTTTTAAAATAAATAGCTTATGGAAACCATGGGAACAGTTTATTTGCCTAAAGAATGTCCAGAGTTAACTATATTAACTTGAGATACATAAAATAGAGATACCTATGTATTAGAAATATTTCATTTATATATGCTATGTTCTTATAACTTTATAGAAAGAAGACAGCGCATTGTTAAATTGAACTTATGAGATACACTTAACTGTGCTGAAAAATCAATAAAAAATGTCATACTCTAAACAGCCATGTTTTATCTAGTATACCAGCCACTAAAACAACATGCCACGATGAATAATCTGCTTCATGTACATCTGAATTTGCACATATTATGTGTGGTTATATAATCTATTGACCATTTCAGAGGAAATAAAAAATGGTAGGAAAATGGGGCACTTGTGCATTAAGGGTGCCAGTTTCATTGCACCAGTTAAACCAAGATGCTAATTTTTAAATCTAAGAATAGGCCTTCGCTGAGAAAAATTCAGTAATTTTACTGGAACTCTGCACTTGGAAATTGTATGTATTGCACTGGTAAACAAAATGTAACTATACAACATGTTTTATATATGCATATTTTTAATCATGGTCAGGGGTGAACAAATAATTTTGCACCTAAATTAATGCTCTTGCACATTCGCTTTTCTCTGTACGCAGAATCTCTTTGTTACATTCCTTATTGGCTCACCTGACTTCCTGACCTCTGTATGTGACTGTAGTTTCATGATCCTGAACTCAATTTATTGAACCTTTTCAGGAAACCAGCATGAAAAAAGAAAAATATCTTCTAATGAAGCCAGCATGGGAATAAACCTTCCCCAACAAGGAACAGGTAGACAATATTTTAGCTATAAGTGTGCTTGCTAACAACAGGATTAAAGGACAAATGAATTCATAACTAATTTAGTCTAACAGTCTTTTAAATATCAACACCTAATTATTTTTAATGTAAAAAACAGCAAGGTATATTTTGTTTTGTAATGAGGAGGGATAGAACTGACTATTCTAACAACCTGATCAACAGCCAGAATTGAACAACACTTCTGACACGATTGCCTGCCACGTTAGTATAAAGCTGGCCACAACCATATTGATTGGCTCTACAAAAAGGTCTTTTTAATGAACCACCAAAAAAATCTGATCATGTATGAGGGATTATCAAAAGTCATCAATCATGATCACTTTCTTAACCTTTGGAAGATCAAAATCACACAAAATCTTTCTATGGCAATACTCATTTCACAGGATGCGAAACAACTGGATAGATTTCTGTATGGCCAGCCTTAAAGGGACACTAAAGTCTATAAAAATGTGCTTTCTATGAATTGCTCTCCTAGTATTAAAGTGTACCAGTCACTGCAAAACTCTAATACTAATTTAGGTTCTACTAATGAAATAAACATTATGTAAATATAAATGTATTAAAAAATGTACCTTTATACAGTGTTTCTCTCTGTCATTTTCCCTGTCAGCCCGACTTTTCTTTCCCGAATCGGGTGAGCGGGGTTAGATGATGATTGACATTATAGCTCCTCCAATCACATCCCTGCTAGATTGTGATTTAAGGGATCTGATTGGAGGAGCTAATAATGTCAATCATCATTTAGCCCTGCCCACCCGATTCGGGAAAGAAAAGTCAGGCTGACAGGGAAGATGACAGAGAGAAACGTTGTATAAAGGTACACTGTTTTTAACACATATATATTTACAAAATGTTTATTTCATTAGTACAACCTAAATTAGTATTAGTTTTGAAGTGACAGGTATACTTTAAGTACAACGAGTGTTAAAATGACAGGTTTAGGCTTACAAATTTTCAGAATAGGAATAACAACTAAATTAAAAAAACAACTTGATGCAGACATTCTCCACTTATCTTAGCCCCTACTTCCTTAGCTGAGAGCTACATGCTCATTAATTGAGCATGTCCCCCCCCACACTCATGAAACAAATTAAAATTCACTATTACTTGCTTAGGGAACTTAATGCAAGGCAGCTCTAAGAGGCCAAGACTGGAGAAAAGCAGCCTGAAACAGCTCAAAGTTAAAAGCTGCTTAGCAATCCAAATGCTGCACACAATTAACAGACTGCACAGAGGGACCAAAAGGACGGGCTAGGATTAGCTGAGAGGCTCTGCTCCAAGTGCTTCTTTCCCCCTTCTATTACTACCCTGTTTCCCCAAAAATAAGACCTTGTACAACTTTTCCCCAAGTTTAGAAATATAAGCCCTCCACCGAAAATAAGACCTAGCTGCAGTAAAGTACAAGAAATATACTGTACTGGTACCATGTTTCTCTGAAAATAAGACCTAGCTGCAGTAAAGTACAAGAAATATACTATACTGGTACCATGTTTCTCTGAAAATAACACCTAGCTGCAGTAAAGTATGAGAAATATACTGTACTGGTACCATGTTTCCCTGAAAATAAGACCTAGCTGCAGTAAAGTACAAGAAATATACTGTACTGGTACCAGGTTTCCCTGAAAATAAGACCTAGTTGCAGTAAATTATGAGAAATATATTGTACTGGTACCATTTCCCCTGAAAATAAGACCTAGCTGCAGTAAAGTACAAGAAATATACTGTACTGGTACCATTTTCCCTGAAAATAAAACCTAGTTGCAGTAAAGTATGAGAAATATACTGTACTGGTACCATTTCCCCTGAAAATAAGACCTAGTTGCAGTAAAGTACAAGAAATATACTGTACTGATACCATGTTTCCCTGAAAATAAGACCTAGCTGTAGTAAAGTACAAGAAATATACTGTACTGGTACCATTTCCCCTGAAAATAAGACCTAGTTGCAGTAAAGTATGACAAAACATACAGTACTGGTACTGTGTTTCCCCAAAAATAAGACACCCCCAGGAAATAAGACCTAGCAAATCTTTAGGTACAAAAATTAATATAAAACCCTATTTTATTTTCAGGGAAAACACGGTATGACTATTCTGCAAAATCTTTAAGACTAAACCTGTCTTAACACCTGTACTTATTAAAAGTTGGCCAATAAATAGAAAGCACTTTCAGACATTTCCCTTAACAAGGCCTAAAATATATCTCAGCGTGTACACATCAAATCTATAACGTTAATAATTTGATTTGGGCTGTCATTCACTGATTTCTGTGTAAACAACCTGGGGTAGCTCCTATTCAGGGTAGGGTTAATTCTCCATTTGGGGAGTCACAGGCAGAGTCCTTCTATCATGGCATACTGTTTAAAAGAGCTCCCTGTTAATATTTATATGAGCATATAAGGACTGTTTGAAACTTATACAGGCCGTTAAAAGAGGTTGATCTATGATTAAAGTTGAAAGTGAATTGGAAACTCTTCTAGGCAAATTTGTCAGTCAAAATTTGTCCAAACATTCAGATTATTTAATGAAATTAGCTGATGACCACATACAGTATGTAGTCAATGGTAAATCCTGTCCTTCAGTATACCCAAAATTCAGCTATTGTGACCAGATGTGAAATGACACACAACTGTGTTTTTGCCCCTCACAAAGAACAAACTTGTGACAATTTTGAAGACAGCTAAAGGTTCTTGTCACGTGATTCTTTCCCAAGTAATGCACCTCTCCAGTGCTTCAAGTGCTGACATACCACAGCTGATGACAGGCCTTAAATTTAAAAGCAATGAGTTAAATGTAATTTTAAATAACTATTCATTTTTCCCATTCAAAGCACTGCCTTAATGCAAGAAGTGCAGCTTTAACATATAAATGCACCTGTCTCCTCAAAACTCTAATACTAATTTAGGTTGTACTAATGAAATAAATGTTTTTGTAAATATACATGTATTTTAATAAATATATCTTTATACAGCGTTTCTCTCTGTCATCTTCCCTGTCAGCCTGCCTATTCTTTCTCGAGACAGGTTGGGTGGGGCTAAATGATAACAGACATTATAGCTCTCTCTAATCATATCCTTTAGATCATAATCTAGCAGGGATCTGATTGGAGGAGCTATTATGTCAATCATTTAGCCCCATCCAACCCAGGAAAGAAAAAGTCAGGCTGACAGGGAAGACGACAGAGAAACGCTGTATAAAGCTACATTTTTTATTATTAATTCAAATATATTTAAAAAAAAAAAAAGTTTATTTCATTAGTAGAATCTAATTTAGTATTAGTGGTCACAGGTTCACTTTAATGCCATTGTCATACTATCTGAGCTGGAAAAAATAGTATCTCTTGTTTCATTTGGTATAATCAACACAGGCTATTTTGTTTTGCACCATAGACAATAATGAGCCTAAGTAAGAACAGCTCAACTAATATTTTATCAAATACTTAAAATAACATAAAAAAATAGGATCCTCTTCTCAAATAAAACATAGAGCTACACCTTTTGATTAAGAGAATGAAACACTACCCTCAAACTAATTTGATTTACTAAATATTTTTAATAATCAAACAGATATTTCATCCTAGTAATATTCCTTTAACAAGTAAAATCCTATGTCCATTACTCTAACTTTTTCAATAGGATTTTTTGGTGTGTATGATTCAACATTAGATGATTGCAACAGAAGCCTTGCTTGTAGCCCTTTATGGAAATTCAAGTTCCATAAAGTAATAAAGGTTAAGTATATATACACAACGATATATGCAAGAGGCCTAGAGAATGTGAGTTAGGGTCCATTGCTACTGGCATTTCTCAGAAGAACACAATGAACCACTTTTAAATAGAATTTGCTTTTTTATGCATGCATAAAAGCATTGTGTTCCTAAGATAATGACTTTTCATAAAGCTACTATATAAAAGTGCCACTTTACATTTTTATACATCTGCAAACCGTACCCCCCCTGTGGTAACAGGATCTCCAAGCTACTTTAGGAACAGTTTCAGAGAGCACTAGACCATATTTTTCATTTATAGAAAATAGGCTGTATTTCTAATTTAAATGCACAAGTAGTACAGTGTGGTCAAAAGATATGCAGTCACCTAAATGAATAGAAAAAGACTATTGGAAATGCCATGCTGTGTGGCTTTCAAAATGGCCACTGTGTTGGACACAGGACGATACAGATTTGCCCCCTTCACCTTAGCAACATGCCACACAGCATACCATTCCCAACCACAATTTTCCACTTATTCAAGCATCTCCATACCATGCTGCGTTGTGTCCTGGGTTCAATTTCCACCCTGGACGTCATCTGCATGGAGTTTGTATGTTCTCCCTGTACTTGCATGGGTTTCCTCTGGGCAAACCGGTTTCCTACCACAATCAAAAAACATAAATCTGTGTGTGTGTGACTGATTAGGGAAACTAAATTGTAAGCTCCATGAGGCAGAGACTAAAGTGAATGATGAAGCTCTGCGTAATATAGTAGCACTATATGAAATTGAATAAATATTAAAAAAAAAAACACTTAACTAAACTTTGTTTTGAATCAAAGGAAAACTACCCCTATAAAAGTACCCCTTTTTAAGATTAACAGATACACTCTGAATAATATTACAAGCAAACAGATAAGGTCTTGGGTACTCAGTCAGTTAAAGCAGTGTGATCTCAAACAAAATATTTAACCTAATTTCTTGTGGACTACCAGCTCTGGATTTGCAGCTAGAGATATTGTTTGCACTAAAAGTAAATAATGTGTAAACAAGCTTTTATATGAATAAGAGAAAAGAAACTGCATTGTTGCTAAAAGAACAAAAGCAGACCTTAATAGAGAAAAGTATAAAGAAATATAAAGCCCCTGTGATTTATATATGTATACATTATACCACGGACTGGCAATGTGTTTGAACATGGTCACCTTTATTTTTTAACCAATTTTTTTTTTTTTTTTTATAAGCCACTGAAAAGATCTTTTTGATTGCCCTACGCAGTTTTAGAGGTAGACAGAATTATCTTTATTTACAAAATAAATTCTAGAACCTTAAGTTTTTTTAAAGCACACAGAACCTTAACCCCCACAGTTTATTAAAGTGACACATCAGTCTCCACTCCAAACGCTGCTACATTAACACAATACATCTCAACTACAGGGCCTACAATAGACAACATACAAGGCTGGTGGCTTCAGTTTTACAGCTTTCATTTATTTGTAATGATGTGGTAGGTTGTGGCAGGCAATCTGAGTGATATAGGAGGAATGAAATGAAAAACACACATACAGCTTCAGTTACTATACTATCCCTGATCCTGCCAATCACAAGGGTGTGCGCACATTAGAGAAAATAAAACCACCAAGTCAGGGTTGCCAGATCACAGATAAATGAAGAGGGCTCTGAACTTAAAGGCAAACTAAGCCATGAAAGCTTTATTTTATAAAAGCATCATATGATCTGGTTACCCTACCCCTATGTTTACCAGCCCTACCTCCACTCCATCATTAGAAAATAATGCTACAGGGGAGTGGGAGTGGAGGGGGGATTAAAGCACCCACAGATTATGCAGTGGTATACTCTGCACTGTCCTGGTTACCTTCACACGGAACCGGATCATGGCCAGGCGAATACAGTGTGCCAGGCAAGCAGGTGGCAGGAACCAGGCCCTGGGGGGCGGGGTGCCCTTGTTCCCAACGTGGCTGACAATAAGCTGGGCCGTTTGTCTTTCCCCCTGAGCCTTCCGAGCCCACTCAGGCAGCCTTTCCTTGGCTAACGTGCCGTTAAACATGGCTACCAACTCCAAGCCGCCCTGGTACAGGCAGGCCTGCGAGAGAGCGGCCAGGTAGCCCAGCATGGCGTTCCACTGGCCACCGCACACCCAGTCCGTTTGGTAGCCGCCATAGAGGCGCTGCAGAGCCGAATCAGCGTCCACTAAGACCCGGCAGGGCGGAGGAGCACCCGAGGACTGGGGTTGCTGAGGAGGCGGAGGAGCTGGCGGATAACCCCCGGGTGACAGGCCGGCCCGGTGCTGCTGTCGGGCCACGGTCCTTGCCAACTTCAACAGGTCTACGGGCACCATGGCCCCGGGACAGCGCTTCTCCAGGAACTCCTGGAAGCCCTGCACCCCCATGGTGCCGGGCGGAGCGGGCTGAGGAAACCGAGACCGACCCTGAAGTGGGCGTGTAAAGTTCCTGGCGGTGGCCCGGAGCGGCTAAGGCGGATAATGTTATAGAGGGAGTGCGAGGGGGACACTTTGTTTGGGGGTGGGGGTTCTTTTTCTCACAGGGGTCGGCGGGTGGGAGACAGTCCCTGCGCGGCACAGGCCGCCATCTTAAACGCCTTCTTCTTCAGCGGCTCTTACAGCTACGCCCCAGACTAAACGGCTTATGAGGCGCGGTGCAGTTTGGGGCTTGTAGTTTCAATTGCTATACTGTAAAGCAGAAATCAGGCGGCGACGAACTTCATATCCCAGTAACCACTAGGCTCGCTATTCCCCCCCCCCCACGCCTCCTCCATGGAGTTTTTAGCAAAGCCATTTAGTGCTTGCAGTGGCCCCCGTCGCTCCTTGGTACTCTGTATTCAGCCTCAAACAACAACAAAGCAACAGGGAACCCGCCTATGTGAAATACAGGGCGAAAGCTAGACTATTCGGATTCTGTCCCGCTTGAGAAGCCATGCGCGCCGGAGGACGCCGGGAATTGTAGTTTCCCAACCCGCCTGTTAGAAGCGAGGAGAATTAGAGCTGTCACTACATTTCCCTAAACCCTCCGCGCTTCTTCTCAGCCATTCTAAACACTAGGAGCAGTTGTTAAAACAAAGAAAAAGAAAAGCCACAGAAAGTTTTTGTCCCTCTCTCCGCGGTGCTGGTTTATACACGGGCAGAAAATGCCAGTCTTTATTCTCTCTGGCTTGTGCCCATCACGGCATTTTATATAATCATGGCAGTAGCCTGGTCTCTTATCATGGAGCTGAGGAACAAAATGGTGGGGAGGAGGCTTTTCATTCAAAGTTGGCATTCACTGCCAGGCCCACCACCCCCCTTTATAGCCTCAATCACAATAAATGGGATCTGCTGGCAAGGGCTCATTTGTGTCACTTTCATACAACAAGTAGAATTGTTCAAGTCAAGGATGACATGAACACACAATATAGAACATGTGACAGCACAGGAACAATTGCAGCTCAAATGTGGCTGTGAAACAATGAGATGAATAAAAAGTGGAATTGTCAGTTGCATCGTTTATTTCGTATTATGGGCAATGCTACGCTTGTGGCCGCCACAACCGGTGGGATGATCTGTAGGGACACATCAAATTAAGGGCAAAAAGATAAACTGATCCCAGGGACAAAGGTTAAGATAATAATATTCTGGCCTAATTCCAAATTACACAAAAAAGGAACAGACTCACCGACAGCGGTGCTGCAAGGCTCTTTATTGGGTAGATATATATATATATATTAGGGGTGTAACGATTCATTTTAACAACGATTCGTATCACGATTCATGGCTGCCGAT
>WMED01018711.1:0-12625 GCA_019650415.1 Pipa parva | reverse complement strand
TTTTTCCGAAGTGAGGCGAACACTACGCACCTCTCTTCGGAGCTTGCTGAATTACCCCCTATATGTATGACAGAGGGCAATTAACTGCTGTGTAATTAGTTCAAGTTTATACTAATCTCTGTCCCACACATATGGTCATGCATTGCATTTCTTTAATACACTTAAACACAGACATGATAAAATCTGTGCAGAATGATCATATACTTTGAAGAAATATCCTACTGCACAGACGAGCAAGTGAATCAATGTGAATAATGAAAAGACCTGGGTTACAGTCTCCCAGTTTTAAATGCAATTATACAAAAGGCACATGTAAACTCAAACAGAGGGATATCAAAAAAAGGCAAATGAAGGTCATGGAGCTTGCTTTGATCATGGACATTTTCACTTAGATGCCACACATCTCCTTTCTAGACTCACACCCCTGTAAATCCCAGCACACACACTTACCCTGTATTCAAATCTTGAAATGGTCCACTTCCTCCAATACACACACACACAATATAACCAGAATGAATACATTCATTGCTGTCTCACTGAGCTCCAGCAATTGATTCTGTTTTATGTCAGCGAAATTTATAAAAGGGACAACTGTCTGCTTTACATTTTTTGTTTTGACTAATTTTAAACTTTTTTTTAAACAAATATAAAATTTGAAAGTAAAAAAAAACAAAACAAAGTTTTGGTTTCAATATAGCATTCCCACAATTCAGTGTAATTTCTACAGTATTTTAAGACTTTCAACACTCATGCCTGTTTCATAGAAAATAATGGATTGTGGCAGGTCAGGCTGATAAATATTGGCAAGTTAAAGTCCCCCCCCCCACTTTTCCACCTATTATAATTATCCCCCTATGTATTTGTGAGAGATTTCTCTTTTCAGGCAACCAGATGGAATATTGGTCCATATTATTTGCTTATAAAAATCTCATAAAGTTTAATCATTTTATTATAAACAAGTTCTTTGGCAACCATATTATTTTAATAATTCATTAAGGGGGTTATTCACTAAAGTCCAAATTGTTGCATATAGATGCGAATTTGCCAGATAAAGACAGTCACAATAGACTGCTACTGTCACAGTCGCATCTTTATAATGAGAATATTGTTGCAGTCGCAACTTTATTATAGGAAAATTGTCGTGACTTTACAATGGGGAAATTGTAGCAGATTTTCTATGGGAATCCGCTGTTTGCGAATTAGACAGTGGAATTCACACTAGGTATCTTTCCAGAGACCAGCTCCAAAAATGGTATTGAATATTCAAGATTCATCCCCAGAGGTGTTCCATGTTACAACTGTTCTAAACAGAAACATGTAGTTAAAGAAATAAAGGTTAAAACAAATTAGATTAGAAATGGTCACCTTTGTGCAAGGAAAGGCACTGCAGATACTCAATGTGCATTGGTTCCTTTTAGTATATAGTACTTAGGGACTAATGCAAAATAGGCTATCAAATAAATATAGCTGAATATTTATCAGAGAAGTGGATGAAATTTTAATCTGCATCTTTTTGGCTGAAATGTAAACAAACATTTTGGTTTATTTTTGTGGCAAAATTGAAATTCTGGTTATGTTGAAAAAATTTGCATTTTTCCTTTCATATTTGCCCGTTTTCACTGCAAAACACTGCACAAACTTTATTTTTTTTGCCAAATCAAAAAAATCCCTTTATACCCAAGATAAAGTCTGCTTGTTGCAGATATAATTGTGAACATACTGGATATAAGATGGGAACAAGCAACTGTGAACCATAGTGAAGTTCCAGAAAAAGTCTGGTCTAGACCAATTTGACTACATTGTCCTATTTACTGTGGAGAATAATGAAAACCCCTGTCTTTAGGGCAGCATGTACATACATCACTGCAGGGTGACACAGCTATGCAGCTCTAGCAATATATTACTTAGACAGACCAGGTCCCCTATTTAACCATTTACTTCCCTGTAACTTAACAATTGTTCATTTATATGTTCTCCCAGTAATGCGGATGATTTTGTCACCAAACTCTAAATGACTAAATATAAAGTATTCCAGTGACAGTTTACTTTTTTACTCTTCAAATACTCAGTCTTACAAGGTAGCCTGAGTTTAATATATCCCTGCCCCCACCTCATTGCCTCCCTCTCGGTCTATAGAACTACATTTCTACCCTGACAGTCTAAAAAGCTGCTGGATCAGATTCTACAGATACGGATTTTTATAGCTCGTAGAAGCCACTGACAAAAAAATAAAGTTACTCATGACTTATGCTTTTATCAAATTTCTTTACAGTGGTGAAATATTCCACAGGTGTCAGGATCATTTAAAGGAGTGAAGAGGCAGCAGGGGCTGAGGAACATGGCTTTGGGCAAAAGGAAGCACATTAATCATTTCAGCATCAAGCTGACTGTTAGGCAGCAAGCTGAACGTGTGCAACACACTTTGAAAGGAATTTCATTGAAGAGTCCTTTCAGAATGCAAAGCGGAACCCTGGGCCCATTGGTGTCCTCGGGACAACTGAAGGGGGAGACCACTGAATGTCACAATGTCATTGAGAGTAGTTATACCCTCCCAATGTGCCACTCTGTCCTGCACTAATGGATGATCTGTGTAATGGATGATGAAGACAGAGGGGTACATTGGGAGGTTCCGATGTGCCCCACTTCCTGTCCTGATGTCACATGCCTGAGTCACTAGCTCATTATTTCCAGCTCTAGCTAGGGAGAGGAAGGGTGGGGAATGAAAATACATCTTGTTGCATAATACAACTATTATAAATGTGTTTTATACCAGTCCTCAAATGAAATGAAAGATCAGTGTGTTTAAGGAGAATGTTTATAAAGAGGGAGAAAGGAGAATATGGTAGAGTGGCAACAGGGGTGATATTTGGTTAGAGGCTGAAATGTTTTAGTACGGGTGAAGCTTGGATAGGAGATCAATTGGGGATAAGTTTATGTGAAATTGGTAGCTAGTGAGATGCAAATCTCTGCTCGGTATATATGTAAATATACAGACTGACTTATCAGTTATGTCAATATGAAAATTGAAATAATACACTGACCTTAAAAAACCCTCATATTTCACTTCTGATTATCATTTATCATATGCACTTCATTATGCCAGTCTGTAAACCTCATCATTTTGCATTAGTAAGTAAAAGATTTCTCTATTCTATGAACATTCTTTCCTTTGGAATAACAATAATAGCATTACAGAGCCTGTTATACCTTACTAAAGCACACAACTGGGAATACACTAACAGATGGTGTTCTTGGCAACAGCAAAATTAATGAGTCCTGTGGCACCTTTAATATACTGGCTCACTGTCATGAGCTGCAATGACTGTTTAAAATTGTCTATTTAACCTTTCCTTTGCCTAACTGCCTTGTCTTCAGTAGTTCCAGTTTTTTTTTTGGGGGGGTCACCTGGCTTTGAACCTCCTTTGCAGTGACATGATCAATAGGGATGTGTGTAGAACCCCATGTTTTGGATCCATTGCCATGTTTTGGTTTCAGATATTTTAACAGAGGCTTGGTTTTGAAATAGAAAATAAAAACATTCCTATATCTTCCATCCTTATGTAATGTACAATGACTGAAATCACATGGACATTATAAAGGCCTAAATGTAATAAGGAGTGGGTACAGTAACAACGGATCAAGAGCCCTTGGACTATGGCTTTTCCTTGACTACACAGTGGATGAAAATTGATGTCATTCCATTGGAATATGCCATTGGTGAAAGAGTGAGCAAGGGCTTTGACCCATCCAGGACTACTTCATGGGTCAGAAGTGAAAACAAATAAAAAGAGAAAGACCCATGTATGGTTAGTTGTATGCCGTATTGCTGCAGCACTGGGGACAAGGGGAAACTTTTTTTTTTTTTACTTTTTTTCTGTGTTTCAATGAGGTTTGAAGCTTTCAGTGAGGTTCATAAAATAAAAACAAAATCAACGAAAAAATAAAATTGTATGTGCTGGGTTCAGTTCATGTTGGTTCCTTTTCTTTTAGCTAATCCAACGTCATTTGAACCTTCCTCGGATGGATCTGCAGTGTTAGATTTTGTTGGATGAATCCAAATCTAAACTGCACATTCCTAATAATTACCACGTACTAAAATTAACAAGGTCATTAATAAGTTTTGTCTAATAACCTTGAAGTCATGCACCAAAGGTGGAAGAAAGAAGTTTTTTTTCCCACCACCATTGGAAGGGTTCCTTGGCTATAATTTATAATAAACAAAGGCATTTTAGAATATAGGGGGTTATTCTCTAAAGTCCAAACTTGACTGTCAAATTCTCAAACAGCGGATTCCCATAGCAAATCTGTGACTGTGACAATTCCTCCATTGTAAAGTTGCGACCGTGACATTGTTAAAGTTGTGCCTGCAACAATATTTCCATAGTAAAGTCTCGACTGCGACAATATTCTCAGTATATAGATGCAACTGCCACGTAGTAGTCAACTGCAACTGTCTTTAGCTGGCGAATTCACACCTTTACGCAACAATTTGGAGTTTGGAGAATAACCCCCATAATCATTGAACAAACCCAGTGGTGATTGGCAGCTGGCATACTCAAGGATTCACGTTGACCTGGATCAATATAAAATACACTGAGACAAATATTAGGATATATGTTTCTATGTAGTAATACACAAGAATAACTACCAAGAAAAAAAAAAAAAGCTTGATATTGATATGTCTTTTCAGCTTCACAAAAGGATCTGATGGAAATTAGTTCAAGCTTTATAATACATTAATTACCTTTGTAAGTCGCTTCAAAAAACATGATATCTGTTAGGAGTGACATATGTCATTAGATCACCTAGCTTGCAGTGGAAAAACCTGACCTCAAGCACATCAAATATATTTGTGGATGAACTGGACTGGCTGACTGTGAGCAAATTCTTAATGCCCGATATCAGCACCAGAGTTTCGGAAACATGACCTGAAGGGTCTCTGCTACTCTTCTGGAAATACTCCTCAGAAGAGAAGGGGCATAGCTTTGCATGTGATGTTCAAAAACAAATGTGTAACAAAAATATAATTTAAAAAAAAATTGGAAAAACAGGAACTGCTGTGGTATTATATTTCCCCAAACTTTATCAAACATATCATAAAGTAGTTGGACCTGCATGTGCAGTGAAGGTGAAAAAAGATCTATGCTCTTACAACATTATTGCTTCAGGTAGTAGAATTTACTAAGCGGCACTCAGAATCACTGACTGATAATAACTAAAGGAATCACTGCAGATTACAAGTAAATACATTGATATACTATATGGTGTAATCCCAAAATGTAAAACAATGTACTCTACAACTTCGTCTTTAATATTTTTATATGTCAAGGAAGGTGCGCAATTAAGTGACAAACTAAAGAAGTGAATGGAAAAGTTGCGCTGCTGTATTGCTGCTATTGTACAGACAGTGAAGTGACAAAACCTGAGAATAAAGCGCAGAACAAATGCACTACATAGTGCCTTATCCTAATAATAAAAGACAATTGATAGTGGAAAAACCAAATGATCTCCAGCAGACAGTGTATAAAAAAGTGTTGGGAAAGCAACACAATGTGTAACACCAACTCTTTGTGAAAAATCAAATCACTCAAATGTGTCTAAATGCTCACCAGATGTATCAATGATAAATTGCCAATCAATCAAGCTCCCAACTCTTCCAGGAAAATCAATACGCCTCCAGTAATAACATCATGCCTCAGAGGGATATCCCAAAGAATGGAACCATATGAGCAAAAATCCAGTAAAATAATATATTTATTAACACCCAAAAAGTTTTTTGAAGTGGGTACAAGGTAGACAAAATTTAAAAAAAACAGCTTAAAAAGCAATCCAATGCTGTGTTGTGCGCTTTATTCTCAGGTTTTGTCACTTCACTAATTTGGTTAAAGGGTGGCTGGCGTGCACCCCAGAAGAGGAGCTGCAGAGTTATCAAGTCAATTATATGGACACAATTTTTTGAATTGGGACACTGAATATTTTCAGCTAAGACTGAGTTATTATTTGAATTATTCACATAGCGCATCCACTTACACACAAGTTTGGTTGTTTGTTTTTCTTCATTGTACAGACAGTGGCAAAATGACAATGCATAGAAAGGTAAGTCACCTACAATGATAACACCAGTGTCAAATTTAATCATCTTTATCATCCCTAGGGACACTTTACAAAATGACACTGTCTACAACATCGTTTTATTACAATATTATTACCCTAACATTAAAACATAATCTGTGGCATTTATTTAATAACATTTCTAGTACATATCCAGATTCTGCTGTGACCTTACCGGATATTAACACCTGGTTTCTCTTCCGTACCCGTCATGGTGTATGTCTTTCCAGAACCTGTTTGTCCATAGGCCAAAATACAAACATTGTAACCATCCACACATGACTTGATAATAGGGAGTGTTCCTTCAAAAACATCTTCCTATCAGACAAAGGCAAGAAAATTTACTAAGACCATTTGCACCATTTCAATCAGTTTCACTGTCAGTTTTCATTTTCCTGTTACTTTTCCATTCTCTCAGTTTTTAAAGGATCAGTAAAAATGATTGATAAATATTGATCCATTGAAATCGCCACACTTTGCAGTATTTCTCTATTAGGGGGTCCCTTTCCATTGCAGACGATATACTTGATGGGAAATCTTTTTTTGACTGTGGCTAACTGACAGAACCAACTCCATAGGGAATAATGGGTTTTCCGCCAGTGTTAAGCAGGCAATAAAATTGGATTTGATCTACTTTGTAAATAAGTGAATACAACAACATCAGTAAAACTAGGCTGTTTCTCCAGCATTAACCAGTCAAAATACTTTTCGAATGTGTAAATATCTTCCATGGGGTCATTCCTCATTAATTGATTAATGCAGTGTTGCAACGTTACACCAAATTCTAACCTTCTTTTCTCATTATTGTCAGTTGTCAGTTCACTATTTACATTGTGAACTGTTCTGGAAAAAATCCTTGCCACTGAGCAGAATATGGGACATGCATACAGTATTACTAATTTATAAGGACAGCTTATTTCAAAATGTGTGTCTATATAACATTTCCAACATGTTAATAATACAGGCAGTACTTAGTGTTCCCATGAATATTATAACCAGGAATAAACATTATCATTAAGTTGCCATATTATTTAATAGACATTCTTAAAGGTAAACAAAAACCTTTGTGGTAGAAATGGTGTGAAGAAACACATGATAAAATATTTATAGATGTTGGCATTGGTGATGGAGGCTATATTACTGAATAATAAAAGAGAGATAAGTAGTTTATCTCCCTGAAGATAGGGTCTATAAAGCAGTCCAGCTACAAGTGTTTTTTTTTAAAAGCTTCTCCTCCTGATTGCATTGTTTCATATGGTTAATGTCAGTCATTGTATTTCATGTTCATGTACACAATATCTACTTGTTTGCCAAGGTTACACATACTTACTTGAGAGCAATGTGGCAGAAACACTTGGTCAAATCTAAACCTTTTCTTATTTCCATTGTGATTAACTAGGATTTCATCATCAGAAGGAAATTCTAAGTGATCGCCCTTGCTGTCATCTTTTCTGCATCGGCAAAAGACACGAATATTTCCTCTAAGTTCCTGAAGCTGGTTATAAAGCATTTTTCTCTCCAGAGATTCCCTTTGATATAAAGCACGGATTTCCTCTAGCTCTTCGGCTGACCGGTTCATGTTCCCTGCAGTGTTCTGAAGGTGGTTCAGGAACAGTCCCATTTCTGACAAGGCACTTGTTGTAACAACCCTTAACTGCTGGTTGCAGACACTGAGTTCACGAGCTTTTCTTAAAACATTCAATAAGGCATCTTTATGCAGTGGATATACGGATGGCTTGTGATTCTGACTTTGAATCGTTGAGTTCTGTATTTTAGAAAATGTATGTAGACATATTTCATGCTCTGCTTGTAACTCTGCTACTTTTTTATATAAATCATCACCGTGACGAATGAGATTAGCTTTTTCCTCTTCTAGGTACAGACATTTTGAGCGAAGACCATCAATTTCTCTTTCCTGATCTTGAAGCCTTTTATTTAAATTTGTGATTGTTTTCTTATTTTCTTGCATCTCCCTTTAAATTCCAACAATTTCTATTTTATAAATTGTTACTTTTGAATAATTACAGGCATAAAAAAGCAGTTAAAGAAGTTAAAATATTTCCATATTATACAATAATATAATAAATCAAGCCTATGAAAAGAGAGAGAGAGGTAGAGAGTTGAGATTACAAAAATTTAAATTGCATTTATTAAGTTAAGGTCAAGTTAAGTCTTGGCCCAGGGTAATACAACTAACCCCAGGCTTAAGGCTCTACTTACAAATTGAAGGGGTATTTAGAGTAACAGATTTGGAATACTCAAAATCTAAAATAAAAAGAGTGTGCTAGTGATTCAAACAGCAAGTTTTATTAAACAAGGCATTCAGTAATGTCCTGTACTGCATTCATTACTTTATGTAACAATTACAAAGTAAACTTCAAAGTAAATTTAAGTTACTCTTCAGTAACAATCCTTAGTCTCCAATTGATTCAACAAATAATCTCTCAGGATTTAGTCTCCTATCCAGGATTTGCATTGGTAAGCAATTCTCTGTAGAACATTTTTCAAGATAATTCATCCTCTCTGAACCTATCCTATTACTTAAACATAGATGTTCAGCTACCCTGGCCAGTAGACTACTACGCTCCTTGTTAGAGTGTAGTATTACCCAGTATCGCAGTTCAGTTTACCTTCTAAGGTAAACTATTTAATAAACTAGTCTATCTAGTCCTAAGAATGGTACCTAAAAGTATTGTGTCCATTTGCCTGCAAAATGGAGGCTGAAATCTAAAGTCCCTTCCACTACAGAGTCACACATATAATCTACTTGGGGCTTGATTTAATGAAGTCACAAATTGTTGGCTAGAGGTGTGCTTTAAATGGAAGGAACTCCAGGAACCTTTTTTTTTTTTTACCACAAGATGACAACAAATGAATAAAATAAAATAGAATATTAATCCCCCTGGCTGCAGTGACTCTCTGGCACCCAAAGTGTAAGCTACCACTTTGTGTGATCCTCCCTTGCCAACATATAATCAGTGAACCATGCCTATGAATGACATCTGATGCATACTGAGCAATGTAGAGATGCCCTAACCATAATGTGGTTATACAAGTCTAAACAATTCAAAGAGTTTTAGAACTTACCTCTGGAATAACATTTGTTCAAAGTTTTGTTGTCCAGATATAGAATTCTCCAGACTATCTCCAAATATGGCAAAGAACACAGAAATGGCTTCATCAGGATCATAATTACAGAGCCGAAGGGCAGCCATGATCTCTTTGTAATCAGTGATGGCTGGTAAAGCTTCCTATACAAGGGAAACGGAGTAGAAGAGTGATAGGTGCTGATCTGTGTACCTCTAAGCTTACTTCATTTTCAGACGTTTCACCAGTTATCTTATTCCTATCTTTTACCTGCACTTGCTTCACGCGTTGCGAGTTGAAATCTAAGTTAATTTCCCATAATAATGGTAAAATTAGCCAAGCCCCAGATTCACTGTCAAAATATCTGCAAACATTGGTTCTCTCCTGTAATGCAAAACAATAATTACATCATTTCTCCACTGATGCAATAATATGTGTCACAATGAAAAATAGGCAGCCAATTCCATGGTATTGCTTTCACTGCTAATAATAATTTCTTTGCCTTCCATGCAAACAAAAGAGAATATGGAAAGGCAGGAGCAGTGTTAATAAAAAAACCCAGCTGCCTTCAAATGACTGAGATCTCGGCATATATAATCCTCCTTATGGATATTTCAAAGTATGATTTGTGAAGCAAATAAATCTCGTCCCCAGATAACCTGTGTGGCTCTAGGTTTATATTACACTGCAGCAGCCAATTAAAATGTATTCTTTCAACTAGCTGTATATGGAATGTGCTTAATATAATGTTAAAGGTTCAAAAGGTTTCACAGAAAATACAACAGGAAAACTTCATTAAGTAATCTTACTTAATATATGTTCAAAGTCCTTATTTCATACCTCAAAAATATAAGTCATAACCATTCCTTTTCCAGGTATATAGAGGGAACTGGTACGCCCATCTTCCAAATAGGTTAAAGCACCCTGAAAATCTTGCTTTGAGTCATCGGGCCTTATATGTTTCTAAATAAAATACAGATGATACCACAGAATATTTAATATACAGAAAATATTACAACTGTTATTCAATATAAATACAAGAGCACCCATTATACTTCCAATTATATTTCATATTTAAGTGCTTAACATCTCATTATTTGAAAATCTGTTCTATAAAAAAAAAATTATGTTGGGACATATTTTTCAAATTGGGATGATGGTAATGTAATTTATCACCTTGGTACTTTGTTATCCTCATGTTATCACCATGCTTTACAGTCACGGTTCCCAAATGACTTTGTAATTATAATGTGATCTCAGCTCTTAGTGGCCAAATACAAACATAAGTTTGATCAACTGATTTTCAACCCTTCACAACGGGCAATCGGGAATTAAATAAGTGGTTCCTTACCTGCTCTAGAATAGTAAAGGTTGAGGTTCAAGATAACTATTAACAGTTATCTATGCAAATATAGCACAGATATTGTTTAATTGGGATTTCCACTTGTTTTCTGTGTTTTGTCAAAGCAACTCAAAGCCTTCAGACATGGCATATGAAGATTCTTTTGGCTATTATAATGCCAGCAAGTATCTAGGACAACATGGAATATTTTTTTTCTTCAAAGATTTCCATCATCTAGAATAATTTTACTGAATTTTCTCGCACTTTAACACACTTAGATGATATTCTTGAGAATTCTGACTGTTTTCTGATTTATAAAAGAAGTCTATTTGACTTAAAATATAGTAATATAATTTAGGTTAACATGTTAATGGTATAACAATAGGTTCTCATATAAATATATACATATATTTACAATTAAGTAGGTTTAATTTTATTCATATGCATGCATTGGGAAGACAATTCCTTATATAATGGGATAAAGTCATAAAGTAAAAGGTCTGATGCAGTATGGATTGTGCCCATGGTGTGGATTGTGATGGAGCAATTCCAGGTGATAATTGTGTGTTATGGAATGCTGGATGGAGGGATATACAATCATATACATTGACTTGCCTTTTACCATACTTCAAATATCACTTTAGATAAGCTCTGCTACCCAAATGTCTCATGTTTAATGGATTTAGGTGGTAGAGATTAAAGGATTACTACATTCTTCACATTTGGAATAACTGACCTTCAAACTAGCCAGTTATTTAAAACAATTAAAGACTGGAATGACTTTTTATCATTACTAATTAGAAACAAGGTCTTCAGCAGATGAGGCAGTAGGGTGCAGTTCCATCAACAGGACAAACAGGACATATTTTTGCAAAACTAGCTTACTCTGTTAAAGTCCTATCTTTGTACAAAAGCTTTGAGAGTACAAGTTGGCCTGGGTAAAATCTTCTTGTTAACATAACACATTCTTCAAAAATGCACCAGAATAAAAGAAATAAACTACAAAATATTAACCCACTGGTACCACACACCAGAAAAACTACAGAAAATATTTCCAGGAGCCATCAACCAATGCTGGAAATGCAAAGAAGAAATTGGAACCCTTTACCACATCTTCTGGAGTTGTCCAAAACTACAAACATTAATAAAAATTACCACACAAGTATCAGGCATAGAAATACCATCAGACCTATCATATATACTACTATATCAAACCACGGAATCAAGAAAAAGCTTCCGCAATTCCCTAAAATTACAAATGCTGAACACAGCCAAAATTATCATAGCTAGACACTGGAAAAGTGATATCACACCACCCATCTCAAAATGGCTACAAAAAATACACAACCATAAACAGAAGATGGATCAACAAATAACCTGGCTACCCTGGAACTTATTCACAGAAACAGGAGAATACAGATCACTGAATAAAGAATGACTTGTGAAACCTCGTTACTACCCCCTCTATCCCAACCCCCCACTCTTACCCTACTTAATACCAAAACTAACATCAGACAAGACAGACGCAAGGTAACAACCAAAGAGTATAATCTGAGATCATAGCATGTCTGAACAAAAAGAAATGTACAAGAAAAGAATGTTTAAAAATGTTTTATTTTCCAAATACACATGTTATGTTACAAAGTTTGAAAAACCAATAAAAAAAAACAAAAGAAAAACGTTCTTGTTCAGGATTTATGAGTAGTGTTTGAAGTCCTCTGATTAAAGATCCAGGGGGGAATTCACGATCCTCTGAAGTGAGTGTTCGCCTCACTTCGGAATGACTGAGATGCGCTCGCTGATGTCCTGCACGCGGGCATCAGCGAATGCATTAAAGGGATTCTAGTCTCGGTGAGAGCATAAGTGTTGCCTCGCCGAGACTGGAATCCCTTTAATGCGCTCACTGATGTCCGCGTGCAGGACATCAGCGAGCGCATTTCAGTCATTCCAAAGTAAGGCGAACACTCCGCACCTCACTTCGGAGGATCGTGAATTACCCCCCCAATCAGGCAGTCAAATACTTTGTAAAACAGTCAGGGGGTTATTCATCAAAGTCCGAATAGTCGCGTTATGGTGCGAATTCGC
>WMED01018710.1:0-12625 GCA_019650415.1 Pipa parva | reverse complement strand
TTTTAATTGTTCTTTGCCATTTTTTGTTAAACTTCTGGATTTAAAGCTATGTTTTGAAAATCTGAAAATTGTGCAACATTTTTCTATTTTTGAGCTACATTCTCACTGGACATGGAATTTTTCAAGCTTGATGTACACCCAGAGTCTTCATGCTGGTGGGTGAGCACTGCTGCTAAAGTGGCAGTTTCTTTAGACTTATCTAACAAGCTGAGAAGCACATTTTGGTCAAATCTTTTATTTGTGTTTCAAATACAGTAAGTGTATTTTCCAATGGCAAAGTTACTAAATACTAAAACTGGACTTTTGTGAACTTTATTAAATTTACCAACGCTGCTGCTTATGCACTGTACAACTGGTTTTAAACCATCTAGATGTTGTGATGCACATTTATCAATGTGGCAATTCCTAGACTCAGAAAAATAGTTTTTTGTTTTTTTTAAAGCAATTCATCACATGGAAGTATGGTATGTGCATCATCAAACAAATCAGAGTCTCTTTAAACTAAATATGGGATGAATTGAGCATTTGACCTTTTGCCTCCTTCTAATGCTCCACATGTACAGAGGTTACTTTGAGATTGAGGTCAATGACTATTTTTTGGCTGTCTGGATTATTAATGTGAATCACAAACATTTGTGTATATTTACATGCATGGATGCTTGTTTGTGATCAACAGTGAATACTGACCACTGTGACTGGACACGTGCTTTGCAAATGAACAAAGTTAGTTTTCCAGTATATGGGCATTAACTTAGATTGTAAGCTCCTTGGGGCAGGGACCTCCAACCTCTTGTATCAATCACAACCTAGCACTTAATTTGATGTATCCTTGTGATATTTTACTTGTATTGTTTAATGCACTTTTCCTCTGTCTGTATTGTACTTGTATCGCTGAATTGTACAGCGCTGTGTAAATTTGTGACGCTTTATAAATAAAATTATACATACATAAGGTATATAAGGTGTTTGCCCAGGTGCCAGTATACACACTGAGGATCACTATGTCTGTGTTTTGGTGAATATTTCTCAGACAGTTGTTTTCACTTTTATTGGCTGTCGTGATAAAAGCATTCAGGCTGCGGGCACAATTGGCTAATACTTGGGAATAGATTTAACTAAGTGCATGAGAAGAGTTTCTAATATTGGCATTTCCATTAACCCCTTATTTGCCACCTTAAACTCACTAGTTGAATGATACAATAGGAAATTGTAAAACTACAAGGATCCACAAGAACTGCCATCCTCACTCTTTATCCTTTGCATTTTTCTTTTCTTTTTGTTGGACGTTATGTGCACCATGTGACTTTAACATAAAGAGCATATTATTTGTGTTTAATGTTCAAATGAAGAAAACAGATAGAGCAAGACTTGAATGCTTCCTAATCTATATAATTGTCTGCACACCGACTTCCTATAGGCTGATGTGTTTAAATGAAATTCATTTACAATGAGTCATTCTTCACTTATGGTACAAGTAGAACATACTTGTGCATAGAAGTTCTTGTAAAAAGACACAACTTGCCCATAAATGCATTTGCATGTGTAGAGAGGGTGTCAGTCCCATTTTGAGATTTCCTTTTAAAAGTTTTTGCCCTCTTCTTACCATATGATAGTTTCCCAATGTACAGTATATAAAAATGCTGATAATCTAATTTATGCATTTGTATTATAAAGAATTTCTAGTGCTCAAATGACAGTGTGAGAATGCCATTGTTGCTCGAATCAAGTTAAACATTGCTCCTCAAGCATACTTTCTTCTTGTATAGAATCCACACTTAACTGAACAGCTGAGGATCATATTTCTAAACTCTACAAAGGATATAATATTTTTGGGATTTGTGCATAGCCAATAGGGCATAGTGAGTCCTGGGTGCTTATATTCTAAATAAATCAAGGTCCAAAATTCAATGTAACAAGGAAGCAAATCACTAGCAGGTTCCTGTGTGTCATTACAGGGGTTTGTTAGTGCTTGTCCCACAGAGCTATAGGCAGATAATTAATGATTAGGTAGATTTAGAAGAAAATCAGTAAGGGAAGGTGCACTTTAGGAAGATTCATTTGTGTGATTTTTCTCCAAGATTGGGTGCTCCAATCAACCAGCCCATGGAAAGGGATATTTATGAAGGTCTTTTCAACCTATTTGCCACTATTTGATTTTAATTGCTTCTTTTCGTTGACTTTTTTTTTAGTTCTTCGATTGCAGAAAATTGTTGGTGCTTTAGAATTCACAAAATTTTACATTGCTATCAAAGGAGTGTTTTTTCAATTGCGACTATTTTCAATATCGCTGACTTTTTTGGTTGCAAAAAAATTACTTGGAAACATTTGTGCAACCATCTCCCATAGAGAGATTTTTAAATTGCCTAAGTACCTGTGCACGCACACGCAAAGACCTACGTCGCTTCGTGACTAGCGTAGTTGCAATTAGAAATACATCCCAAGGGGTGTGGACAAATAAATTTTAGCCAATCAGATTGTATTTTTGTTATTGATATTACTGTTCATTTGTCTACACAGAAGTATGCGTTTGTGACTGTTCACCTGTTCTACAAGCGTATTCAAGCAAATTCACAATGATTGTTACCGATGTGACTCAAATTGTCACGTACAAGTGTAATGAAGTGAATTCGCAACATTTGTTGGCGATGCGACTCGAATTGTTGCGAAGTCAACAACACATGCGAATTCGGACTTTGCTGAATTACCCCCTCAGTTCCAGCATTTTTACAAAAAAAAATACTAATACAAGGTTTGACTGTTTAGCTTTTTTTAAATACTGAAATCTAGAGAAAACATATTAACTTATTAGCCTAAAGAAAATGACACAAATAGTGCTTGGTGAATCTTGACAAATTTTGAAGAATGATCAGCCAGTAACAATATATATGATTACTTGATGTAAAATATGCCCTGTGCATGCTTCGTTTAGCGATGTATTATGTTGTGCCATCTGGCTCAACAGTTGAACAAGTGCCATGAACAGTGAGCCTTGTATCCAAATGTAACCAAAATACCCTCCTTGTCTTCTGTCCTTAACACTTTCTAAAACATTTAAGTGTGTTTTAGTGACAACTTGCTTGCTCTTTAAATGCTGGAAATCAACAACAAAAATCAGCCGGCACATCTTAATTCCAGAGCTATTTTTACCAGTTTTCAGTCAAAGTGGTCCTTTAGAAGGTTCTCATTTATAACACCTGATGAATGTATCATATATGATTTAAATGTTTTAGTGAATAAATATGAACTATAAATCAACAAGACCATGATAAAATATATTGCCTATAATGCAGTGTAATGCAGTAGAAATGCCATACTTGTCAGCTCATTCCAATTTCTTTCTTTGACCTTCTCTTATCTAATAGGACACGAAGTAGATCTATAAACATACATAAATCAAGCTTTGTCTTGGAGCATAGTTTGTCTAAGGTAGAACTTGATTTTGTGCTTATCCATGAAAGATCTGAGCCCTGTGTCAATGACTTATCTATCACTTTGGATCTCTTTTAGGGTGGTGCTATACTATTTATTTTTCAACCGTTCGTTAAGGTTACAGGATGGCCACTGTGAAAATATATAATACACCAATTTAGACCAATTAATGGCTAGGGAAATAAATACTGATATGCGACTTTGTAAAGCATTTTAACAAAAAGTGATTGGTGATTTTAATTAAAAGCAATAATGTATGCATATTGACATACTGTTAGTGATTCCCATAAATAGTTATTTCTTGGTAGAAATGTATAGTGTGATCTCACTGGTCTCATCAGTTAAATGCTTTTTGTAATTTAATGACATTTGTTATATAAAAACTGCTTGTGTCTTTATGATTAGAACCATGAATACAAATTGATTAACATTATTATGGAACATTTATCATGACCACCAGATTGGCAGTGATTAAAGCTGCCATTTAAAGAATTCTATATAATTCCTGTTCCATTTCCTACAATAACTTTGTCTTTTTTTTTCTTTTGTACCAACACCAATATCAAGTTCACCCAGTGGATCATTGAACTAGATCAGCGAATCTCAACCTGTGGGTCACGACCCCGGCGGGGGTCGCATGACCATCCCACGGGGGTTGAGAACCGCTGCAGAACCCAGAAGCACCTGCAGGACCTTTCTTATAAGGGTTCCTGCGGGGTGACGTCATCTGAAAACGTCACCACGTGACGCGCATACGCGATGACGTTTCGCCCGAATGTCACCACGTGATGCGCATACGTGATGACGTTTCGCCCGAATGTCACCACATGATGTGCGTATGTGATGACTAGTGTTAAGCTAGTGTTGAGCGATGATATGGAGCAAAGTTGAAATCGGTACAATTATTACAATTATCGGGTGTTATCGATGATCCAATGATTTTGCAAAAATCGTACCGATTTATCATGATCGCTCGATAATATATAATATTGAGCAAAGAAAAGGCAGCAATATAAACCATGACCAGCAACAGTGCAGTTATAGTTTAAAACCCAATTATTTCCCTATGGAAGTAATTAGGTATAACCCCCCCCCCCCAGCTCTAAACCCACTTAAAGTGAAAACCATTCCTTGGCAATAGACCATGCCTCAGTCTTAAACTTCTTAGGCAGTCACTGCACCAAAACAAAATCACATGAAGGGGCTAGGCTGCTGAGAAAAGATAATTGTGTGGCTTTGTGTGATTATTCTGTTGTTACAGCTGTCCACTGCACTCAGGGACATCCTATTGAATGTCCCTACAACCAGAATCACTCTCTTTGTGAGTAGTTTTTTTACCCTCCTATATAAAATTTTCGCAGTTTCATCTTATTGCCTGATGAAACTTGCATTTATCATTTATTGTTAGCCAATAAAAGGTATCACCTATACTCTCTTGTCTTTCATTTTTACTCTCCCTAAGCGTAATAATACATGACTTTATAGGCTACCTGAGTTTTTTCGGAGCTGGAAAAGCAGCCCCTGCTCCCCCTAATGATCATCACTGTGAATGAGGTTAGTGCTTGGCCGTTTGGCTAAGTTCTAATTTAGAGCTGGGCTTAAGTAATTACTTCCATAGAGAGATAATTGGGTTTAAAGCCATAACCAAGCCTTGCACTTTTGCTGGTTATGGTTGCAGGCGAATTCACACTTATACACAACATTTCGGATTTCATAATTCAAGCCATGGGTCGGATAGCACTGCGTCACAGGCCGGATATGGCCCGCGGGCCATAGGTTTGGGCATCACAGCTTTGGAGCAATCTACACCTCCTGATAAAACTATAAAGCAAATTAGAAATCAAATTGAAGCAGAAACATGGGCAAGGAACACTTGGAACCTTTTTATTTATAATTTACAAGAGGAAGAAATTATTCCATGTATATTAAAGGGGCACTATAGTGCTGATATAACTGCACACATACATATAAAACTCCTTTATACTAAGCCAATTACTGACACAAATAGTTAAAAAAAGTTTAGGGAGCTGACATTTTCCTTCCCCTGCTCCCCCTCCTCTTTCTGTTCTGCAAGTCAGGCAACATGAGAAGAAAAAGCTGCCTGACTGTTATTGGTTAAGCAGTGTGCTGACCTTTTGTCTGCATAAATTAAGGTTGAAAGCTGACTTGTGCACATGTGCTAAGTAGTAAGTAGGGCAAAAATGTCTGGGGGAGGGTACCTTATCATGGAAAACTGGCCAGTACATGTTACACACACATTTCTTGGTGAAGGAGTTTATCAGTGCTGCTTCATCAATCATTCTGTGTCACATGAAACAACTACTGGGGAGAACGCTTCTCGCTAAGGTATAGTACTGCATTTGTAAAGATGCAATTTGACTACAATTCCCCTTTAATTTTTAAAAGAGAGAAGGAAGGCCCTTCTTGCTATGTTTCGTGCAATAGATTTTGGCACTTTACCTGTGGTAGTAACACACCTTTCAGATAAATAAAAACATAAGATTTTCTGTAATAATCTTTTAACTTTTTCATTTGTATGCATATAAAATGAGCATATAAGCATAATTTATTTCACATTCTGTAACAGAATGCATAGCGATGTGGAGGCCCACAAATCCATGAAAAACTACAAGTTTCATTTCTTACCTTATTGTTAGATTAAAGGCTAGCCCTGTTTGAAATGAAGAATAGTTTCCATTAGTGTAGTGCATTTGCTGATTAAGAGGCTGGGATGCATGAATGCTCTCAATCACTTATTTTAAGCATGCAGTACATACTATCAGGAAATGTAAAAAAAAAAAAATACTCAACTGTACTTGAGGAGGTTGTCTTGTTCATTGTAATGTTCAGTATAACATTTGTCTTGGCCATTTATACAAATAAAAAAAGATAAATCTTGGCGTGCATTGGGGGAAAAGCTTATATTCTTTTGTAGTGATAATATTGTGGAACAAAGAAATACCCATAAGTAATATTTTATCAATACAGAATCTTCTCTTACATTTGATCATTGTCTTTTATAACATGAATAACTAAGTGTTCCAGATAGAGGCTTACACCGAGGATTCATCTGAGATTACTACGTAGCTGTAAATAAAGGGATTTGTTTTCTAATGTCTTCACCTGATTCTAAAATTTAGGTAGGCTATAAAAAATGAGCTGTTATTCACCAGAGATGATGGAAATTAGGACAAAGGGGAATGTGTGCAGATGTACAGCAAGGCAGGCTTCTTTCTTTCAGATTCCTGTAGATATTATAAAAACGTGTGATGAAATGGGTGAAATAGAGATAAAGTAATAAAGAGCATAAGACTAAGGAAGTAAGAGAGTTAATGCTCCCTTAAATTTTGCTTTCTGTCCCAGCATGAAGTAGTACATACTATATGTACTACTATTTACATTAGAAAATTTACCAGGTCCAGATGGTATACACTCAGGGACTTAAGGGAAACAAGTACGGTCATCAATAGACTATTATTTTTAATATTTTGGGACTCTATAATATCAGGGACTGTTCCACAGGACTGGAATGTTGCAAATGTGGTCCATATCTTCAAAAAGTAACTGTAATGATGCACTCATTGGATTCAAACCCCAGCCTCCCTGTTCCAAAGCAGTAGGTTTTAGCTTTCAGCCATCGGAGTTTATCCTTTACACTTATTAGATTATTCAACCTGTTTCTGCAGTTTTAATTTAAATTTTTCTGGTTACCTAGTCAAATGGTGTCTGCTAGCCAATCCTAACAGATGCAGCTGCACCGTATCCTTGCCTGATTATAGGACCAGTTTTTCTGTGCTACTGTGTGCGTTTTGTTTTGTTGTTTATCTGGAGTCTGACCTTGGCTTGTTCCTGACCACGTCTGTTTGCTGCCTGTTCTGACCTTTGCTTTGTTTTATGATTATGCCTGTTCTCAGCCCTGACCTCTGATTTGTTTTGATCATGTTAGGACTTGTACTCAAGAGTTTCTTCCTTCTTCTCACTTTTCACTCTTCCAGGAGTTGTCTATCTCAGGGGCCATGACCTAGGGATTCCCTTGCAGCAAAGGCCAAACCCCCTTTCACACTTTAAAGATGAAGACGGGGATATCTTAGACTCCACACCCTGAATTCAGCCAGCATCAAACCATAACTAACCCTACAAAACCCAACCTGCACTAACAATTATCTTCTAATGTGGGTACAATTTTGGAGTATCTCAATATAAACAAATGTATAACTCCATGTAAGCATAGGTTTATGAGGGATCAATCCTATTAAACTGATGTAGCACTGGTGAAATCTGGATGCATCTAGAATGTTCCAGATTCACAAATTCTACTAATATACATTTCTTATGTCCCATTAGTTGTGTTGTAGCATCCTCTAGTGATATTTATGGGTATAGCACTTTGTTTTTCAGTACATTCAACAGGTTTTTACTGGATTTTCCCTCCAAAAGATAGTGTTACAGGTAGATCCATCCCTAGCCTATATAAGCATGGGATTCTGGGTCTTTTCCCCAGGGCTGCCTGGTGTGCAGCAGCAGGATCCCCACCCTTCTAGTGGGGATCTGGAAGAAATATAGGGAACTACAGAGGGTTAGTTTCTATGTTATCTCACCTCAGGAGGTGAGAGTCTGAGGACAGCGTATTTACTAGGCAGCCTGAAATCCCAACAGGAGTGGCAGTGGCTTAGTAGCCAGATATTATATCAGCTTAGGGATTGCTGAGTGGGTAGGCTTAGGTACCAGGGATTAGCCCGCTCAAAGAAGGAGATCCCTGAGAGGTCTCGCCCATGTCGATTTGGGGAGCTACAAGAAGGATCCCATGGGAAGCTGATGGGTGGACTGCCTGTGGTGTCAGGTGACACACTCCTGTTGGTAACTATACGGTAATTACATACACCTCTATTCACTGACATCCTTAAGTGATTGCATATACCTGTATTCACTGCTGCTGTATTCATGTGATTATGGTGATTTCATTACATGTGTAACTAAGATGATATGCCCTTGTGTGGTGAACTATAACTATCTTCTTTATGTTTCATATGGTTAAATAAATGAGTGTGATGTTTAAGTAAGAACTTCTGGTGCCTGTGTAGTTTTGTTGATTTGCTATATACTGTAACACTCCAATTTGTAAGTGGGGCCCATCCCCTGAGGTATAGGTTAGCTCAGGTAATGGGAGATGTAGCTATGAGTGGGGTGTTAGTACATACCGCCACTATAGTGTTACGCTAATTTACTTTTATAAGAAGTTAATTTCTAGACTGGGCTGGGGTAAGACACTGGATGTCATATACCTTGATTTTTCCAAAGCATTTGATATTGTGCCACATCAAAGGCTGATACATAAAATAAGAATGCTTGGACTGGGGGAAAATGTGTGTAAGTCAGTTAGTAACAGGCTCAGTTGTAGATAACAGAGGGTGGTTATTAATTGTACATACTCACACTGGGTTACTGTTAATAGTGTGAATTCAAGTGGTCAGTTTTAGGCCCTGTTCTCTTAAATATATTCAATAATGATCTTGTCAAGGGATTGCATAGTAAACTTTTAATTTTTGCAATGATATTAATATTTGTAAAGTAATTAACACAAAGGCGGACAATATTTTATTACATATATGGATAAGTTGGATGCTTGGGTAGAGAAGTGGCAAATAAAGTTTAACATGTGGAATATTGCATGCACTTTTGGGAACCAGTGCATAATAAAGATATAGTTGAGTTTGGTGAGCTCAAGGGTGGGCAACTAAAGTAATTGTAATGAGGAAGGCTAGGATTGGACTGGAACAGACAGGAATCCAGGAACAGTACATGAAATGAACAAACCTCTTTAATGGATTCAGGATAAACAGGAACACGACTAGAAATATAAACATGGCAGAAAACACAAACACGGAAATTCCACGGGAACTGGATCACCACTAGAGGAACAGAAGTGAACCAGAGCCATTATGCCACCAGATGTACTAGGTGTAGGAACACACGGGACAAGGTGGTACATCATTAGGAAGTGCCAGGGTGTACAACAGGTGCAGGTTCAGGAACAGGATGCTACGGGAACTGGGCAGCCATAGGAGGAAAGAAGGGACAGAAGCAACCCAGGCCCATATGCCAGGAACAGGTACAGGAACAGGATGCCATGGGGACAGAAGCAACCCAGGGCCATATGCCAGGAATAGGTACAGGTACAGATATAGGAACAGGACACTCAGGTACAGGTGCACACTCAGGAACAGGACACTCAAGACTTAGGTAAGGTGCAACTCAGGAACAGGACACTCAGGACTCAGGTGCACACTCAGGAACAGGACACTCAGGACTCAGGTGCACACTCAGGAACAGGATACTCAGGACTCAGGTGCACACTCAGGACTCAGGTGCACACTCAGGAATCGAACACTCAGGAACAGGACACTCAGGACTCAGGTACAGGAGCAGACTCAGGAACAAGACACTCAGGACTCAGGAACAGGTGCAGACTCAGGTACAGGTGCAGAGTACATAAGGAGTGATAGTGGATATTCAATACCACAGCGGGAATTGGTACAGGTTAACTCTAAGGCATGGAGTCTAAGGAGGCCCATGTCTTTTCCCTGAAACCCCCACAAGGGGATATGGCCTTTGCAGCAGGTACTATCCAGGTTGCAGCCCTCACAGTAACTCCCCCCCACCCCCCACCCCCACTGGTGGCAGGTGGATAGACTCACTGGAAGCTCAGGCAGATACTTGGAATAGCAGAACTATATTGCAGAGAGCATGGAAGTGCAGTATAACAGAACAGTCACTTACAGAAATCCTGGGCACATGTTTGAACTGTAACACACAGCACTCATTAATAGCAGCTCAGAAACAGGGTAGACACTGCATGGACACAGCTCAGAAAAAAGGATAGAAGCTGAAGGTGCAAGCTTTAAAGAGACTTTCTGAAGAGCTGACACTCCATGGAACAGAATTCACATGAAGCAGATCCCTTTAAAGCAAACTTGAAGCTGAACAGAACCTGAAACGGGATACATGAAATGGGTGCCAGGACAGGATCCTTCCTTCCTCTGTAGGTCTTTTTTAGTTAATGATCAAGCACTGCTGAAGGCAATGCTCAGCCTTTTGAATTTGCCACGGCTGATGTCATGGATTGGCTGATCCAACCTGGAAAGTTCTGGGAAGAGCTGTGTCTCTGCAGCGCCTGCTGGTGTTGTGCTGGAAAAAGTGACAAGCAGTACACACATGCAAGCACCACTCGTTACAGTAATAAGAGGAATGGACAAACTACAGACCCAAGAAAGATGATCAAAACAGGGCTTGCTTCATCTAGAAAGAAGACTACTAAGGGCTACCTAATAACTATGTATAAACATATGAGTTAGTACAGAGATCTCTCTAATGATCTATTTATTCCAAGGAATGTAAGTATAACAAGGGGGCATCCTCTATGTCTAGAGGAAAAAAAGTTTCTGCACCAACATAAAAGGGGGTTCTTTACTGTAAGAGCAGTGAGGTTATGTCATGGTTGATTCAATAAGAGTTCAAAAGACGCCTGGATTCCTTCCTTGAGTGTTGGAATATTACATGTTTAGGGACCCCCTCTAGGCCCCTGTACCTCCCAAGCACTGTGGCGCTCTTCTTCAGATAAGGAGCACATCGGGCGTAGTAAGTTCCTCTCTTGATGCGCCCCTCCCTTCAGCTGCCAACTATTAAGCCTGCTGTCATATCAGCACTGTGTGTGTTAAGAATTTACTATGCCCTCTAATGGCGTTGCATACGTGTAACGTTTAGTAGCACAACGTCAAATGTGCATGACATCATCAGGCACCCTGGTGCCATTTTAGGTTCTGGGTAGTTCTTCCTCATGGAGCGCAGAGGAAGGACCCTGCTCTTCATGAGGAGCCCCTTAGGCCTACCTTGTCTCAGGCAAGATCTGGGAAGGACCCAATGATAAAGGATCATACTCCCAATTACATACATTTAAAGGTGCAGCTTTCTGTTCAAGTGTGCCATCTGCTGTGTAGGGGAATCCAGCCCTCATTTGCATAAGTCCTACTGCTGCATGAGGATCCAGTCCTAGTGACCAGAGCCAGAGCTACATTTAAGAGCTAGTGCATCAGATGATTCCTTTAAAGATACAGTGCACCTTCAAGAGCCACAGTTCCTGCATTGATTGTGAGTACCCTGGGTTGGCAATTCCTATAGGGGCAGCTACTTGTTGAATTATGTACCTATTGAAGAAGTATTTGTGCCTGCATCTGTATTACATTCCATTCTACCTCATCTAATATACTGTGTGCTACAAGTTAATAAACATTGTTGTTTGCATTTTAACACAAGAGTCCCTGGCACTCATGTTTTCACACAACTTACCACACTGCAACGCTACTCATTACACCAAGTGCCCAAAATCCTCCAAATCAGTGTGAGGGTTCACTTCAGGGGGTAGTGACTGCAAATGTAACCCATGTTCTGCTGTTAGCCTGTGCTTATGGTAAAGGTTCTGTACAGTCTAGAAACCACCATATTTAACTATAGTGTTACACATGTTATGGGTACTAGATAACTTAAGGTGGAATCTTGATCCAGGGAATTATTCTGATCCTTCAGTGTAAGAACATTACAAGTTATGGGTACTAGATAACTTAAGGTGGAATCTTGATCCAGGGAATTATTCTGATTGCCATATTGGAGTCAGGAAGGAATTTTTTCCCTAATGTGAGGATAATTGGCTCTTGCCTCATGGGTTTTTTGCCTTCCTCTGGATCAACATTGCAGGAAAATAGGCTGAACTGGATGGACTTGTGTCTTTTTTTCAATTGTATAAACTACTGTATGTTATTATGTTAATCCTTAATAACATTTATTTTTCACAATTATTTTTTAAACTTTAATCTGGAGTAATACTTTATGTGGTGGGGTTACAAAAAAAAAAAAACCATGGGAAATGACCGTTGTCTAAATGAATGTGTATAAATGTACCAATCATACCCCTTTGAATTTCTAGCTTGTTCTCAATTTCTGGATGCACATTTCATGTCTGCTTGGAAAAATGGACAAAACATTGTAACGCACTGCATTTGGGAATCAATATTTGGGAATCAGTGGTAAACCAGAATCAAACTGCAATTTGTTCTATTTTTTTTTTTCAATGGGTTTAGTGAATAGCCTTGTCATTTTGTTAGATGCATAACCTCAATTAAGTGACTGATTCAGGAGAACTCCA
>WMED01018709.1:0-12625 GCA_019650415.1 Pipa parva | reverse complement strand
TGCGGATATAACTACACACATACATATAAAACTCCTTTATACTAAGCCAATTGATGACACAGAGTTTAAAAAAAACATTCAAGGAAGAAGTAATACTTTGATTCCCTTAATTCATTTTCCTGAGAGCTGACATTTTCCTCTCCCAAGTCAGGCAACAGGAGAAGAAAAAGTTGCCTGACTGCTATTGGTTAAACAGTGTGCTGACCTTTTGGCCACATAAATTAAATAAGAGAGCAGGAGATTACAAAAGATAAGCTGACTTGTGTGCAAGCATTAAGTAGTAAGAAGTAGGAGGGAGGGTACCTTTTCATGGAAAACTGGGCAGTACACATCACACACACATTTCCTGGTGCAGGAGTTTATCAGTGCTGCCTACTCAATCATTCTGTGTCACATGAAACATTGGCTGGGGAAAAACACTTCTCACTAAGGTATGGTAGTGCATATGTAAAGATGTAATTTCACTATAGTTCCCCTTTAAAATGTGTTCCACAACCTTCACTTAATACATACTGACAAGCTAAAAGATGCACTTATTTCTGTCATTTACATTTTTAATTCCTTTTCAAAACCACTTTACTGTTTCCATCTTCACAGTGTCTTGAATGAAGATCCTTTAAAATGGAAAATGTAATTCATTTATGATCACTATTTACTTTCTATATATAATAAGGCTGGTAATTTCCTTGCAGTGATCAGTTAGCCATGCCCTGGAGCTGAGGCTATTACAAACAGCACTGCTCTGATCTAGGTACTCAGTGAATAAAGAGAAGTGATGATAATTATTACTCCAATACTGCTGGCAGTAGGAATGCTGGGAGTTTTAGTTGAGCAATAGCTGGAGAGCCACAGACCGGAGACTAACTTACAGTACACAAACAGCTTGTACAACTGTCTCGTAGGCACCAATAAAAACTGAAATTCAGTGTGAATTGTGAACATGGAAATTCTTTGAAAGCCATCATGGGCAAGATGACTGCATATGTGTGTTTTACATTAAAGCACATAAAACCAGACCAAGTAGCCATGCATACAAGGAAAGTATTTGCTAAACAGCCAAACACAAAAATGCTCACCTTGTGTATACAAACAGTGTTCCTTCCACATCAGTCTTCTCCTGCAAAAAAAACACCAAAAACGATCAGTTCAAAGTTCACAAATACATTAGAGCGCAACATAACTGTGTGCTCAGATATCAGTAGAATGGAAATGCTGAAACTTCCAAGCTTAATAATGCTGCAAAAGGATCATTAAAACCAGAAAAGGAAAAACATCCCATTTGGCTTGGCATGGCAGTTATTTCTAGTTCGTATTTGTAAAAACGTTATCTTTAAAGTTTGATTTTTGATTTATATTTTTTTTCTACTTTTCGCTGGTTACCGCCATCTTTTATATGCTAATAAACACTAAAACAATACAAACGCCGCTCATTATTTTTATGGAACATTTGATAATACATATTCATGAACTGACCCAGAAACCCAAAAGATAAAAGATGGCTGCAACCAGCAAAGGCAAGAACACCAGTAAACAATAAAAATCAGGAAATGAACTTCAAAGATGACAAGCTTACAAGTGTGGTGTTACTAATCCTTTAATATAGCAGAATATATGTATCTGTATATCGCATGATATAAATGTACTAGGATATTGCAAAAACTATATTTAAAAAAAGAAACAAATGTACATTATACATATTGGGAGTGTAGAATTCACAAATATAAATTAAAAATTGCAGTAATGTTGTAACCCATAGCAACAAATCATCATTGAACTTTCCTAGTGTATACGCACTTGGAATAATTTAAAGTGGAACTATCACCTCAAAACTCGAATACTAAATTAGGTTCTACAAATGAAATAAATGTTTTTGTAAATATATATGTATTTAAAAAAAATGTTCTTTTATATAGCGTTTCTCACTGTCATTTTCCTTCTCCGTCAGCCAGACTTTACATTCTCGAGCAAGTCGGGTTGGGTGGGGCTAAATGATGATTGACATTATAGCTTCTCCAATCCGATTCCTGCTAGATTGTGATTTAACCTTTTCCTATCCTGTGTCCCCTAGAGGGGGACATTCCAAAAATTATGATCCAATCCTTAGGCCCTTATTCACCAATGTGCGAAGTGAGCCGCATAGTGTTCGACTCACTTCACACATGGTGTTATGCGCATGCTGATGTCCTGTGCGCGGACATCAGCATGTGCATTAAAGGGATTCCCTTCCCGGCGAGGAGACTCTTATGCTCTCGCCGGAAGGGGAATCCCTTTAATGTGCGTGCTGATGTCCGCGTTCAGGACATCAGCATGCGCATGTCACTTGTTCAAAAGTGAGGCGAACACTACGCGCCTCACTTTGGAGGTTCCTGAATTCCCCCCTTAGTCCCCTGGCAGGGGACATCAATATTACAGATGTGTGAGTGTGGTCGAAGTAATGAAGCGAGTGCTGCTAATTTCTTCAATAAAATTCACTAATATTGCATGAAACGTTTAATTTCATATTTTTTGCCAAAAATATTAGGATTTCAATGGGCGGAACAGAAAATTTAATTGGATAGGAAAAGGTTAAGGGATCTAATTGGAGAAACTTTAGTATCAGTCATCCTTTTAGCCCCACCCAACCCAAGATTCAAGTCAGGCACTGGTGCTGAAAAGAAGCAGGGAGTTTGCTTCTTTTACTACAGTCTTAGCTAAATGCTTTTAGAATTCAACTAAGACAACTCCCTGCTTCCTAAAAAATGTCATTAAGGGGACCTGACTGGTCTACTTGAAAGGGGAATTAAATGCTTGTTGGTATAGGGGTGATTCTGAAGGGGGTTAAATACTTACCAATCACAATCTTCCCTACAAGAGCTGCTGTCAGTATCGCTCAAAGCCCAACAGGTATTTATCTCACCTTTAAAAGTGATTTATTGCTATGGATTACAGCTACACACTAGGTTTACACATAAATTTGTGATTTCCCTCCATTTATGGAACTGAATTGCCACAAATTTGGAAATTTATTAAACTCAGAAAAGCCCTTTTCAGCTTTTCCAAGTTTAATCGGGTGAACACCCTGAAGTTTTTCACGGTAAGAGATTTGTTACAATCGATACTTACCAACAGAAACTTTTTCCATTGAAAATTTCCATGGAAAGGTACTACTATACTACAGTAATGTATGACTACCCTTTCCATGGATATATTCAATAGAAAAAGTTTCTCTCAGTAAGTATCGACTGAAAGCAATCTCATGAAACTTCCAGGTGTTCGCCCGATTAAACTTGGAAAAGCGAAAATGAGCTTTTCAGAGTTTAATACATTTCGCCCCTGTAGTAGGTGAGATTGCAATAGGTTTGTGATAAACAGTAGGTATTATACAATGGTAAAGTACTGGGGAAAAGAATAAAATAAACACTAGTACATCAAAAGTACAAGCTAAATAGGATTGCCTCAGGCATGAATTCATTAAAACTAGCATGCAGAAACTTCATTTCTAACATAAGTAATGGGTTGATAACCTTAAAATGAATTAAGATTTAGAAAGGTAAAAAAATACATTATAATTGCATTTTACATTTACATTAAATGTTGGTATAGTTTAAATGTCTAAAAAGAACAGAAACATTGCCACTAAAGTGGGACAGTAGGTGTCACTAAGTAACCAGGAACTGCAATTTAAAATTTATTTTGGTCCATGTTAGTTCCTCACTCTTTAATTAAAGGAGAACTGAAACCTGAGAAAGATTTAGGCTAAAAATAATTTACCTATTACATAGGATTTATTTTAACAGTTCAAAGGTGCAACTGTTAAACATAATGTTAAGCACATATCACTTTTATGTTATCATGCACTGCTGAACATTAATTGATCAGATTTTAATCTAGATTGTAAATATAAAAGCTCTATCTGCTAGTTAAAGTTTTCACATTATGGGGGGAATTCACCTTTGAGCGAAGTGAGCTCACTTCGCACATGGTGTTATGCGCTCGCTGATGTCCTGCACGCGGACATCAGTGAGCGCTTTAAAGGGATTTCAGTCTCGGCGAGACCAAAAGAGTTGCCTCGCTGAGACTGGAAACCCTTTAAAGCGCTTGCTGATGTCCGCTTGCAGGACATCAGCGAGCGCATAACACCATGTGTGAAGATAGCTGAAGGATTTGGAGCTCACTTCGCTTAATGGTGAATTCCCCCTATGTATGTAGCAGAGAATGACTTCTCCCCACCTCCGTACTGCAGGGCTGATTACCAATATGCTCTGATGTATACTATGGCAATGGTTTTCTGTTCCATAGCAAAGCAGTGAATAACCAAGCTAATGTCCTAACAGCACTGTATCTGTTATTTTGTAGATATTGTTTTTAAATAGTTTATGTTACCGTATTATCCATTTAGCAGTGAAGAATCAACAAAATATAGTGATTGCATAGTTAATAAGTTATGTATGTCTCCATAACACATGGTTATCTACAGCAAATCCTCCACCACCATGCTAAATATACTGCCAAAAAAATATATTTAAAAAGCTACCATTTTTAAATGCATGCTGCAGGGCATTGGAGATTTAGCTACATAGAGGCAATACAAGACTCTAGCCTGCATAGTTTACAAGGTTATATTGTTTAATAGGGTATTTAGTTTCAAATTAATGAGATGGAACTTTCATTGAAATCCCATTTAAAACCTGTAAAACAAGATGTACGGATCATATATGCCAACAAATATAAAACATGAAATAAGTAAAGTTGTACTGAACAGACCTGCATTACATATATTCCTTAAATGTATCTCTTTTAACGATAATGTTGGCAGGTATGGCCCAGATAGGGATGCAACTTTACACATATAAAACTGCTACTGCCCTTGCTCAATTCCCAAAACACACAGGAACAGGAAGTGAAGAGGATCACAGCGCTTGTCATGAGAAGAAGAAATTGGCAAGCTAGTAAGAGCAGGAAGCAGCTGACTATCATACAGATAAAGAGACCTTTCGGCTACTCTGTGGGGTTATTCACTAAAGTCTGAATTGTTGCGTATAGGTATAAAGTCACCAGCTAAAGACAGTTGCAATAGACTGCTACTGTCGCAGTCATGTCTTTATAATGAGAATATTGTCACAGTCGCGATTTTACTATGGAAAATTGTCGCAGTAGCGACTTTACGATGGGAGATTTTTTAAGGTTGTGGATTTGCTATGGGAATCCGCTGTTTGAGAATTCGACAGTCAAATTCGCACTTTAGTGAATATCCCCCTATCTTCAACACCAAACATTTCTACAATCTCCATACTGCAAGAATAATAATATATTACTACAGCTGTGCGCTGCAGGGATGCAGAGAATACAGCACAGTCTGTAATTTGCATCTAAGCCATTTAAAAATCACCAATGTAGCACTAGGGATATTAAAGGTGTTTGTTCCTAAATAATCAGGAGTTAAATCTTAACTGCAGGTAGAGTTGATTCTGTAGGACTAAAACAAGAATCCAGTATTTCTTTATTCTTTTGTTTTCACTACTGGATTTATGTGACAGATATAACACTAGTGTGTAGGAAGGAGATTCTCATTCCATCTTTAATCAGTGCACACCTACAGGAGGCAAGGCACATTGCCCATGTTCTAAATCATAATACAATTATATATACATACAGAAAAATATGAAGCCCCTATGGTGACAATGTAATAGGCATGATCATTAGTCTCATAAAGCTAATGTACATTTGTGTATGTTGAACAACCTCTTTGTGAAAGGAATAATCCATCCGAAAATAAAAAATATATATTTATGCTAATTGCCACCTTTTAATAAATATGATCTATCAATTTTTTTTTAAAAGTTGGAATTCTTACCTGTAAAGAAGTGCTATACAGTACTTCTGTGTTGCATACCCCATCTTCAGACACTGCCAGTGACTCTACAGCATCTGAATCAGGCAATCCCTCTCAGGAGTGCATTCCTCTCCAGCTGTGCTTCTAGTGAAGCCCCGCATCGGCATTTCCTAGAAGTCACAAAGGAGAGCGTGCACGTCAACCAGGGAGGATTGATCAGGTGCACACTGTCCATGTGACTTCTAGGAAGTGCCGACACGGGTCTTCACTAGGAGTACAGCTGGAGAAGAATATGCTCCTGAGAGGGATCTTCAGATTCAGACACCGTAGAGTTGCTGGCAGTGTCTGAAGATGGGGTATGCAACACGGAAGTGCTGTATAGCACTTCTTTAGAGGGAAGAATTTTATCTTTTTTAAAAAAATTGATAATAACTCATATTTAATAAAAGGTGGTAATTAGCATAAAGAAATAAATGTATTTTGTTTTATTTTTGGCTGGAATGTTCCTTTAATTAGCTCCACGGGGCAGGGACTGAAGTGAATGATGAATCTCTGTGTAGTGCTGCGTAATATAGTAGTGCTGTATAAATGAATAAATACAATGCATGCTTCTAGCCTAAAACAGTTTTAGCCTTTAGTTGTAAACCCACACTGCAGACATAGTTTGAAGAATACACCTAGCTCCGAGAGAAAAAAAAAAGGGGGAAAATTCAATGTTAATGGCATTAGATCAAATGATAAAGTGAAAACTAAACAGACACCTTCAACAATACTTTATTTGTTGGTGCTAAGAGGTGTAAATTTAATAGGGGGATAAAAGTGGAACATTTCTACATTATTTTGGTCTTTTTACTTTCAATAATGCAAACATCCTTATAAGTTAGGGGTAATATTATTGCAGTCTTAATGTATTAGTTTAAGATCTGAGCATTTGCACGTATGGATAAATATCAAATAACATACTGTGTATGTAAGTCTGCCCTATCCATTAGGCTGACAGGGCAGGACAGAGGAGCACAACAGTTTATAACTGCTCCCAATGCGTTCAGGTGATGGTGATGTCAATTATGTCCCCCTTAAGTTCTGCGGGCGTCCATGATAATTATTCTAAACAATCATTATGCTTTTGGTGACGTTGCAGTTTTAGCTTAGAAAACTAAAACTCCCAGCAACCTCACAGAAACAAATAGTACCTGGGATTCTGGGAGTTACAGTACAACACGGTTCTGAGGAAACAGATCTACCCCAGGGCTTGTTATTAGGCAGTCTGAGCTTTGTGCCAGCCAACCAACTCCCCCGACCGTACACTCACCCACTCATTGGCTTTGTGGCTAAACGTATACAGGGCCACCTGGCTAGCCACGTCCACGATAGCCTGAATGTAAGGGTCATGCTGTCTTAGAGCTGCCAGGCTGATGTCCAAGCCCCGGCCTAAGAATCCGCTGCCTGAGGAGGCCGCCATCTTGTCTCCTGAATAGGGCAGGCGCGAGCAAGTGATAACAGAGACGCGCGGCACCAAGGCTGCCAATCGAAAACCGATCAGTGCTACCTATAGCAACAGTTAAAGCCGGTTGCCATGGAGTGCGTTCTGGACCAGAATGCAGTGGAAAGACTTGAGATGTAAAAGGAAGGCAATGGATGTTACACAAGTCACAAAGACATAGAGATTATTAATTAGAGTGCCAGTGATGTAATCTCAGCAGCCCCTGAGGCTGTGTATGTGTAGAGAGTTCTATTTTATTAATAAAATTAAAAGGAAAACTAAAGCTGCAATGCCCTTCAGTAATAAATGAATAAAAGACACACAGTTTAGATGAAGGTTTACATTTACACTATTATTCACCATTATGGGCTATGTATAAACTACAGTTCCAGTTGGAGGCATAACTGGGAACACAGTGTAATATCTGATTTCTCCCTTTCTGCCCCAGACACTGGCAGTAACCCCCAGTCTACTAGTCCATCCACCTACATTCAATTACAACTCTCATTGCATGGATATGGGACTGAGTTTGCATTTTTTTTTCTTTTAAGGTAAAAATGTTGGGGCCCCCATTTGTCAATACCTGGCTTCATAACAGAGGTGGGACTATACAGCGTTGCCCCTTCCCATGCCCCTCTGATCCAAATTATACACTTACTGAGATCAAAGGGGTGCAGGAAGAAGAGGCCATGGGTTTGCAGGCAGAGGGATTGTTAGAGCGGCTGGGCCCACAGGAAGATCAGGGCCAGTCACAATTTCAACTGTTATGACATATATTGTTACAACAGTGCTCCAGATAAAGCTTATGTGTCCCCAGGGGTTAAAATGACCCCAGGGATATTACAAGAGGTCTAACAAGAGGGGCTGTAGCATTATCTTACAGGGTCCCTGACTCTTCTGCCTCAACCGCTATGACTCTCTCCAGCCTCCCACCCCTAAGGGGGTAAAATACATGACCAGTTTGACAGTTTATGATGAATGCAAAGTAATTAATCTTTGTGTTGCTTCAGTTGTGAATGCCACAACAATACAGGTATTTATCACGCTGTGAAGTGTCAATTTGCCAAGTCGTAAGGCACTGAATTTTCACCAGTTAGGGTACTGACAGCAGTGTTCCTGTAAGGCATCTGTGCACTCAAAAGTCAAGTAAAATATAGCGACCAAGTGATTAAATGGATCCAGAGGAATCATGGGAAAAGGACAAAACTTCAGTTTGCTTGGGTGAATTTGCATCTGCTACTGTTCAACTTACTTTCTCTGACTATGTATCAAATAGTGTCTCTCAAAATTCTCTTCTTTGCCAAGAGAATGCGCTAATTAGTGAATAAGGAGTAGCACATTTATTTCTGTCGTTTTGCCTGTTGAATTTACTCTTTGATGAATTAGTCACCTGTCCACAAAACTGGATCTTCTCCTACTCTTGCCTGCAGCATCCAATCCCATTTGTATTTGGCTTCACTTCTTAGTGTATTACTAGCGTCATAGCACATCCTAGATATAAAACACAAGTACACAGATGGATTCTGCTGTTTAATAAGTGCATGCTTTTAGAAGTTGCTTGATGGTATTATGCATGCCTTTCCTATAGTGATATTTTAATTGCTTACTGGATGAGTGGTGACCATATGTGCAATGGAAAAGAATCCAAAAAGAGATGGGGGTGTGACTCCATTGTAGAAAATATGTACAACCAATGTTGATGTTTAACCCTGGCTATTAATACAGGGGCTTGCAAGGTTAAGCACACTGGGGTTCTGCTGAGAAACCCCAAACTTGCCAATAGAATAAGGTCTTCAAATACAGAAGGCAAAATAAAATGCAGTCTAAAGGAGCCAGCACAGTTGCACATACTGGAAACAAGGGATATAGATTAATTCATTTTAGGTCTCTCAGTGGTCGGGTCATGCATGTTTGAGTATCAAGAAAAGGTCTAGGTCAAGGGTTGTCAAAGTGTGGCTCATGAGTGAATCTCCAAAGCCCAGCCCATGACCTCCAGCACCTCTTCTGATTGGTTGTTGACAGATCATGTGATCAGGAGAGTGTGCTCCTCACCCTTTGCGGCTCCAAAAAAAATTGTTACTGCTGGAGGAGGGAGCAAAATGGCTCCATTCTCTTCTAAGTTTGCCAACCCCTGGTCTAGGTTTATGGGTATTTCTTTATCTATCTCACCTTCACATTTACAAGGAATCTGAACAGCAGCAGACATTCATTTAAAATGAATGGTTTGCTTTGAAAATGTGTTTGAATCAAACTATTTTTCTTGGGCTAAGTAGAGTAACATGGAAGATAAATTCTATGTCAATGCAAGCCCTTTTTATTGAGCTTGTGTGCACTTTCCCTTTAATATATGTTTCGGAGAAATGTTTTATTTGACAGGGACTATGGAAATGAGCCAGATTCGTGCTGTGCAAGTGAGGTGCAAGTGACAGTCTACACATTTTAGTTAAACAAACTGTAGATTGCTCTTCATTTACACATTTTGCAGAGCCTAAGTTAACCCTACCTCTGAATGTTTACTAAGATACAGCGTGTTTTTTTTCATAATTCCCTATTTACTGATAGTGTTGTATTACACGTGGACAAACATAAGGCTTAATTTAGGTCATCCCTGATTAAAACACACTCATTATGTGTGGGATACAAAAAAGAACCCTGAAATATCATTTTGCACCACTTGTGACTGTCATTCTGGCATTTAAGCAGTCCCTTTAATCTGTCATATCCCAGCCTCTGCTAAATGCTGCTTGCAGAGACTTTTTGTATTGCCAAGAGACTGCTTCAATTTTCCAGAAATTCAGCAAAACCTGGCAGCTGCAGCCTTCATCTACGAAAATGTACAAATGCAGCAAAAAAATTTTTTTTTAAAGTTACCACATATTTAAAGGAATTTGATTTAATAATTAGGCACATTGCTGTTTTCATTTCACTAGAAGATACTCTGGGGTGTTTGCTGGAGTTTTTCTTTTAGCCATGGTAATTTGGAATGCAGTGTGTTTATGACATCATGTTAAAGCACAAGTCTTACATTTACCAAAAACAATCATGGCAATATATCAAGAGAGGAGATTATTTACTGAGATCAAGTAACAAATCAGCAGTCAAGGCTGCAATGGGATACTAGACCTAATGGTATACTAGACCTAAGTAATGAAATACCTCTTGAACACCATGGTCACCAACAGCAACAGGGGGTTACAGTGGATACTGCTGTATTGGGGCTCAAACTAAAGGGGCCCAGATAGACAGTTAAATGTGAGTAGTGACAAATGAAGATTATGGCAGGAGAGTTTTCAGTGTAACTAGGGTCCATATAAACATGTTGGGGGGGGGGTATTTGTCAGGTTGTGGGGTGCCCCATGATTTCTGATGTTGGCTCTGTAACTGAAGCAGCAATCCAGCCAGGAAACACAGCAAGAGTATTTATAAGATGAGATGCAGGGCCAGAACTGGCTTAGGGGCCTAAAGAGAGGAAATATAATAGGCCTTTTATCTGAAAAAGAAAATACCTTCATATTATCATAGTTAAAGGTGGCATTAAAGTAGTTTTTGAGTACCCAGGTGAAGCAAAATGAAATTAACCTGTTAAGTAATCTCTGATGAATGAAAGACCAATGTATTTAATGGGACTCAGTTTGTAATTTGCCCCAACTGCACAGTTGTATTCATGTGGGGCAATGTTTTTTCAGCATTTTATCATTCATTGATGTCAGAATCTTAAAGAAGAAGGAAAGTCCAAAACATTTTTCGACAATTAATTACTTGTCCTTTAACAAATTTTTGTCTAAGCTATTGTTAATGTTTTGCCTTTTTTTTATCAACCTATTGATAACAATTATACCACTACCAGGAATAACTGCCACACTATTCCAAATAGGATTTGTTTTTCTGGTGTTATTGGTTTTTGAAATGTATTTCCCTTTAGAAAATGTTTTGCTAGTGACATTAAGAAATTGAAGATCACCTTGTCCCAGTGCTCATTTTTCTCCTTCTTGGTACTAAAATAGTTAAATAATTCTTGCCATCATTTCCAGTGATTTCAGGAATAACCAGAGGATTAAATAAATGTCCATTCTGTCCATATCAGCTAATGCCTAATTATATAGATTGAGGTACCTGAAAAATAGACTATCATTTATTTCCCTTCTGTATTTGCTCAGCCATCTCATCATGGTTTGGAAATCCTTGGCTAATATTTTTAATCTTCAGTTAGAAGTAGGCCTTAGAATGACTAAGGAGTGTTTCATTTACGGTTTTAAAACTTGTCTGTAAATAAAGATGGTTCTGCGGAGATGAACATGTTAATAAGTTTGCATCATATTATTTTATACATCTCTGCCATGCAGTGTGTTTTAAAACAGACTCATTTATCAGCTGACTTCATAGTACATTATCTATATACCATTGCCTATATTGGATGGTATCTTCTTCTAGTGAAAGGACAGCCAAAGAAATTACTGAGAGGTGAAGAACTCCAAGTTTTGTTTGATATTTCAAGAAGCTAATCATCGCTGAGCCTGAGTGACAGTTTATTTGCTAAATCAGTATTGAATGTAAATAGCATGATTACAATAAGGGGGCCTAAATATTTATAAGGTATTTCCCAGAAACTAAACAGCAAAGATTGTATATTAATATTATATACTAGTCAAATTCACATTGCATGATTCCTTAATCTCTCCTTGTCACTTACTTATGTGATTTATATTGCTTCTATAACGCTATAATGGCGGTATACACCAATACCCAACTCATAACTACATCTCACATTACCAAGCTAACTCATATCCCAGAGGAATAGGCCCCACTTACATATTGGAGAGGTACCTCTTAGAGCAGGGGTCCCCAAACTTCGGCCCGCGGGCCGAATCCAGCCCTGAGGCCATTTACCCGGCCCCCGTCACCAGGGCCGGAACTTGGGGTAGGCAGCCGCCTAGGGCGCTGCAGGAGGGGGCTGCAATCTTGGTTCTTGCCCCCCTCCTTTTCCCTACACCTACCTACCTTGTCCCTGGTCCATCTCCATCTACTGTAAAGATTAGTGTTACAGCACTCCTCACTCCCTTTCCAGGCGCACACCAATGATGTAACTACATGTGATCAGGAAGCGGTGGGGGAGGGAGTGAGGAGGGCTGTAGCACTAATCTCTACAGCAGACAGATTCGAGCAGGGGAAGAGATAGGGACAGGGAAAAAGGGGGGGGGGGAAGGAGAGAGCACCAGGATAGCATTCCCCTTAATTCCGAGGACATGGAGTAGGCAGGGGGTTAAACAGCATAGTATGGGAGGGAGTTGTGGGGCAAGCAGCAGTTCATGGCAGTTCATAGTTTTTTTTTT
>WMED01018708.1:0-12625 GCA_019650415.1 Pipa parva | reverse complement strand
GATCTTGCGTGATAAACTTGGAAAGACCAAGGGGCGAATTCACCATTGAGCGAAGTGAGCCGAAGGATTCGGAGCTCACATCGCTCAATGGTGAATTTGAGCAGTCTTTCCGACTTTAATACATTTTGCCCTAAATGTGTAACTGCTCTAAAGTACACAATTTCATAGTGCTACACTTAAAGAAAGTATTGCATTAAGTAGCCATTCCAATAGTGATGCATGAAATTCATTTAAAAGCAAGTTCATTGGATATTATAGTAATGTAATTTGCATATTTTTGAATAAAAGCTGGAAGTTCTTACAGTTCCCTTTTCTAACAAACAGATTTTATTAAAGTATAAATATAAAGAATCATGTATAAAGTAACGTCAAAATGAAATAAACGAGTAGAAGTTCAATCGTTCCAAGTGCCAAAAGAAAATTGTATTTTTGTTTTCTTGCTGAATTTTCTCCCCACCCATTTTCCTTCTGTAATCTTCAGTTCAGTACTTTCCTTGAACAGGAACCTCTGCATCCTTCTCTTGACTGTTATTACATTCAAAGGAAAATAAGTACAACCAATCACCCAGACCTGTTTGGGCTGTGTGGGAAATGTCCTTCAGTGCCAAGCCTGCCAGTCTACATGATACAGCAATCATTCTTGTTGATGAATACCCTCACACTGGAGCCAATTTTAAACTCACTACCTGAATTATTGTCTGAAGGAAAAGTTCTGTGTTTGTTTCTCATCTCCATTTCTCTTATAGGAAATGCAAGGGCACAAAATGGCATTTATAGATAGAGAACATGTTCCATTTAATAAATGAATTCCCATTTTGTTTTTAAACAGCAGTGGATGCTGTTCATCACCATCATGGCTTGTATTTTATTTTTTTTTGTAATGTTTAGAAATGAACACACTGCTTTTACAGAGAAGCTGTCTCAGCCCTTAGGTTCTCTCTGCAGTGTGAAAATAAAAATCATTACAAAGCTGACACATTGTAAAATATAAGTCTGAACGTTCAGGGGGGGTTATTCTCTAAAGTCTGAATTGGAACGCAAAGGTGTGAATTTTCCAGCTAAAGACAGTCGCAATAGACTGCTACTGTCGCAGTCGCAAGGTAATAATGAGAATATTGCCACAGTCACGACTTACTATGGAAAGACTGTCGCAGCCGTAACTTTAAAAATTGTCACAGTCGCGACTTTACCATGGGGAAATTGTTTGCTGTGGGTTTCCGCTGTTTGAGAATTCGATAGTCGAATTTGGACTTTAGAGAATAACCCCCCGAGAGGTGATTATTTTGTGATAAATAAATGAATATGTGTTGGGGATTTTAGTTGGTTGATCTTTTTGTTATAGTGTATAAGGGTAATGAGAGTCTGTCAGGGGAAATCATGAAAAGGGATAATCTTTACAGATTCTGTTAGCCCAGGGATAGACAAACTGCAGCTCCCGAGGCGCATGCGGCTCTACAGCTACCTTGTTGTGACTCTGAGTGCATCTCCCTCGCTCCGCCCATGACCTCTGATGCTGCTTCTGATAGGACGTTCTGATAGGTCATGTGATCGGTTGCATGCACTTCTGCCCCTTTGTGGCTCCATAAAAAATTTCCCCAGTAAAGGAGGGAGTGAAATGTCTCTCCCCTGTACAAAGTTTGCCGACCCCTGCGTTAGCACATTGCAATATCGGGTTGCTATAAATGATTAGAATAATAATGAAAGCCAACCTTTGATTGGATGCTATAGGATACTAGACCCCACATTTGAGCCTGGCAGTAAATTGTCTTGTGTTTTATCACTGTTGGTGAGTTTGTAGAGGGATAGAATTCTCTTATACTCAGTCCTGTTCACTAGCATGCCACTGGGAATTGCTTGAGAATAAAGCTGCGAGTTGTTTGAAGCAGTAAAATGACAGCTAACTACATGCTATTAGTCTCCAGACATATGCAAGTAACTCAGTGGTAACTGGTTGGAGACAAAATTAGAGTCAAAATGCCTCATTGTGATAAAGAAATGAGTAATACCTTTATGTTTGTAATTTACATTACTTGTACTATGTTCTTCCATGTGTACACAATGTATTTTGGAATTCTTAATTTAGATTTATTTTCCAAAGAGCACATAATATAATATGCATCCCAAAAGCCGACAAATTGTCTTTTTTAAAACGCAATTCTTTGATGTTCTGAGAAAGTTGCCCTTGCAGGTTTAGTGACCTTTATAAAACAGGTTTGGAGTAATAGCACTTTTCTTTCATATCAAACAGTGTCGTATCCAGTTGCAGACTTTTAAGATAGAATGATTCCTGTCTTTGTGAGGATCCTCGGATAAAATTACATTCTGTTTAATACAGAAAACTCCAAACTACTTCTACCTTTCTCTTTACTACTTAAAAATGTAACACAGATGTTCTCCGGATACAAAAGAACCATCATGGCGATACCTTTGGGATCGATTTGATCTACTTAATTGGCCTTTATCTCACGGTTACACTTTAACACTTCTATTAAAGCAAGCTCAGTGGGATACAATTACTAGGTTTATCATTCACTTTGGGTATAATGTTACCTGTTTCTTTATCAGAGTTCTATTCCGTGTCAAGGAAGAGCATGGCTCGCAGGCTATCATATAGGTTATATAATATAACAGACTTTAGATTTGTTTAATATGATACTTTCTTTGTGAAGCATCAGTCCAATGTTAATAATAACCAACTGGTTATGTATTCTCCAGCAGTGAGTCTGTTATAAATAAATTGTCGTTTCATTTTTGAAATGACTAGATTAACACCAAATATATTTGAAAAAAAAAAAAAAAAGTACCTCTTAAGCTGCCAATGCATGCATCTATTTATTTAACAAATGATCAATCCATTTTTTTTTAACAAATCATCCAAAAAATTTGACAATGTATGGGTGATAATCGATTAAAAGCAGTTAACCCGGGATTGCTTTAATTGATCAATAAATTAATAGCAACACACAGGAACATTCTGATCATTCTCGTTCCATATACTGGTTTAGACAATAGCACAATGAGTGAAAGTTTGTTGTTAAATGAACTGATACATGAACAGTCTTATATGAATAGAAATAGCTAGGGAATCCTACGGTATATCCACACTGACAGCATCATTAACTAATTATTTAATTTGCTACCATAGTAGTGATGTCAGAGGGGTTTCTCGGATTCTCTTCTGATCTGGGCACCAAGTTTTGCTCACCCTTTTCAGTGGGGAAATACATATAGTCGTGACTTTAAATTAGTAATGGTACTAGGCGTCACAGACTCTTTAGTGTGTCACTAAGTTACACAATGCTGTACAATTCAACAATACAGACATGGGAAAGTGCTTATCATAAGTGAAGTAAATTACAAGCATAAAATCATTAAGGTACATCATTCTAAGTGCCAGGCGGTGATTGAAACAAGAGAATGGAGGTCCCTGTCCCATAGAAAATAAATAAATAAATATATATATATATATGTATATATATATATATGGTAAATTCTATATTTCTGCATTATATTAAATTCTGCATTTAATTGTCTTTGTCTCTGTAGTGCATACAGTAGTATACCCAGATTTTTCCACTGTAGATTGATTTTCCCCATGAAAAAAGTTGTTTTCAATAAATCTTGATCAGTTGACAGGGGCACACTTTGCACTGTTTTTATATAAGGGACACCTATTTCAAATCAATGTCTGTTTTCATTGGGAAACATTTTCCATGGGGGCTAAATCTCAGGACCAACTCCACTGGGAATTCTAGGTTTTCTGCAGCCTGAGACAGGCGAACACTTTTGGGTGATAAAATTTGCTTTAAACAGCCTTGTAAAAACAAAAATAAAAAAAACTTTTCAACTTTAGGAAATATCCCCCATGGTTTCTAACAATTAAAAATTATTTTGACATTTTAGACATCAAGAACTTATTTTTCTATTAAAGAAGGAAAACTAGAGATTTGCACAAAAGGTGCAAATGATGAAAGACTCCACTGACATTTGCTAAGAGAGAAATGAAGCTGGGTGGACTGGTATTGAATAGCTTATACATTTATTTACATCACATTGTGTCTATTGATAGGATATGGTATGTTTCACTTAATTTGAGATTTCACCCATTGTACTAATATTTTCTTAGAAAGACAGAAAAACACATGAAAAAACAAATCTAACATATATGTAATTAATTATCTTGTTTCCATCTAGCACCATCTCCGATTACAATTGTGAAAAAGGGGAAAATTGCAAAAAATTGCATTTCACTCTCCTGGCAGGAACCAGATCGACCTAATGGTATCATCCTAGAATATGAAATCAAATACTTCGAAAAGGTCTGACCCATTCTATCCTACAATTATCCATTTGTTTTGTTTCATTGTTCCAACTAATTCTCCATGGGGACCCATTGCCTGCATGGGGATTGATTGATAATTGATTGTTTCTGCAATAAATTACCGTGATGACTTTCAGTGCCTGCTTTTCATTACCATGGCACATCAACTGAGAAAAATACATTAATAGTTCAAGGGAAAGTCATTGGCTGACTCTACACATTTAAATAAAGGTCACTCACAAAACACAGATCTGTTTGTGAGAACCATACCAGTATGGGGACTATTTGATTTTAAATACATATTTAAAATTTATATATGGTTTATTTGTACATGGAGTAATAATTTTAACAAAAGACAACTGTATATTGCCATTGTTTTTAAAATAAAAATAAATATAATTGTTTAATGGAGTGGCAGGAGCAGTTCTCTTTATGTTTGAAATTCAGTTTAATTCGAACCACTTCACACACATAAAATAATTAGCTGTTTCTCATTGAGCAAATGATCGGGGGAACTAATCACCCTTCAGTGTCCTGTAATGTGTACAGAACTGCACCTGCTGGCCACTACACAACTTAACTGAGCTTCTGTATAATGTGAAAAGACTACTGAGCAATGTATGATGTAATTGGCTAGCTCCTGCCCAATGAAGAAAATTAACTGTGACTGCTAAGCAATGTGTAATGTAACTTGCATCCTAGAAAATAAACAGTGGGTACTGAGCAGTGACTAAGTATAGCTGGTTGGCTGCAGGCATCAGAGCGAATTAACTGTGGATACTGATCAGTGTGTTACACAGTGGGTTAGCTCCTATCTAATGCTCAGTAATTAGACTGCTCAAATTAACTGTTCTACAGAACAATATGTATGAAAATTGCTAGCTGCAGGCTACCAAGCAAAACCATGAATGCTGAGGAATGGATTGCATCAATACCTAATGCAATTTTTTGAAAAATAAAGTTATTTCTAAAGAAAATGTAATATGGTTGGCTTACTCCTGTCCAATTGACTGATTAACTAGGGCTACTAAACAATGCTCAATATATGGGTTAGATGCAGTCTTCTGAACCTAATATCTGAACACTGTGCAGTATTAATTTAGTATAAAATGGCAAATATGCAAACTAACAAGGCTACTGAGCATATTAGCTGTTGCTAATGAACAATTTGAAATGTATTATGAGTAGTTTCTGACCTTATCACAACTTAATTTTTGCTTCTGAGCAATTTTCAGTGTTTTACATACAGTTTTTATAGGTGTATTAAAATCTGTTTCTTCAAAGGGAAATCATTAGATGCTAGTATAAATAAAAAAGGTTATTTTGGGTGCTATTAAATTACTGATTTTTCTAAGATGAATTAATTTTTCTGATAGTTTCCTATAGTAGTACTACGTAAGGTTTTCTTACAGTGATTTTTCCACCTAACATTTTTTTTTGGTCCAGGGATCAAATCAATCTGGTTGTCAGTGTTACAGAAATATATAAACATTTTTTTCCTGAAAGCGAGATTAATTGAATTCTATAAGGGAAGAAACTAAAAAGACTAAAAATACACACACACACGAAAAAAAATTACATTTCACAAAATCTAAACAAATATATACTGTATAAGAAAAAAGTGAACAAAAATAAAATTCACATCCATTCTAGATGTTAGTTTATAAGTTACATGCATGTATAATGTGTATATGAATTTCACATGGGAGATCTCATAATCATAACGTGAACACTAAATTTAACTTTAATAGATGTAAGCTCTTAGTTACAATGCAAAATAATTTTTGTTGATAACACAGTTATCATACAGTTAGAAATTTCTTTTGTAGTCTTAGTAAAATTCAGTTTTAGATCAGTTAGTCTGTTCCGTCTAACAATGCATGGTCTCTGTACTCACATCTCTATGGCCACCTATACTCCTTGTTGAAATGTCATTAGAGACATGAAAAATACCCTGAATAGCCACAGATTTATAGAGAAGGGATGCGATCTTATGTGTAAATATACAGTACATGCAGCATAGTTTGTTTAACTGTCAGGGAATTTGCCATATCACAGAAAATATCTGTCTTTGCTGAATAAGGGAAGATAAATGTATGTCCAAAAAAATTGACACAAATATGCACAAAGGATATTTTTATTCGAACAACTACGAGCTACAATCAATCATTCATTGAACCAAAATTATAACTTTCATATCAAAAAGTATCCTTTAGTACATTTTTGTGCATATTTACATGATATACAAATTGAGACATGTAAAAAAAAAGTTCACATTTAGTTCTTACCGGCGATGGGTCATTATCCTGAGAAAGGCACATACCATGCTGATAAAATAGGCCTGCTGGTATTATTAAAACATAAATGTGAGGAAACATCTATTACTTTCTCCTTGGCGCATTCAACCCTTCGATAATTATGCACAACAATTACGTCAGAGAAAGGCAATTTAACTTACACTTTTAAATTCCTGTGTTCCCCATAATTTCATTTAGGGTATATGAGGAATGCATAATAATATTTATCATGGCAGATGGATAACAGCTCTGCAGCATATTAGAAATTCTTTACTGATGCGTAATCATTTAGCTGTATACCATATATTTATTGTACAACATGTACAATATATATCTTGAAGAGTAAAAATTTCAGATGAGTGCCTTCACATTCACTGATAATTTATGTTAAAAAGGAAAATGTCAAGAAATGGTTTAGATTTACCTGGCATCCGATAAAATTATATTTCAAGAGCTACATTCTCCACATTTCTGTTTTAAATGATCTAGCATATACTATTCATTTCATCTAGTTGTACTCTTATAGCGCAGACAGGGTAAGCAGTGCTGAACATTTCTATACTGTATTTTTCTAACTGTTGCGGCCGCTAAGGGTTATGGATTGTGGGGGTCAGCCTTGACATTCCAAGCTTTAGAGGTTCCTCCTACCCTAATGGAATTGGATAATGAAACATATCCCCAGCCCTTTGCACAGCATTATAATATTTTTAATAAATGTTGCACGTGTCAGTGTAATGTGCTGGGAGCCGGACAAATAGTAATCACAGACCTGAGAGTATAGGTGCATTACCAAAAAACACGTACGGCAAAAATAATAGTGGGATAATTGTCATGCTTATTCAGATTGGATAATTTTATTGTAGCTGTTACTGTGCTTTACCCTTGATACTCTTCATGTCACATTAATCAAGGATCAAGAATGTATCTTACATAATGATCAAATCTGCATTGGCAATTGGACATAAGTAGTGCCAGATGCTGACAGTGCAGCACTAGGAGAAAATCTCAGTCCTGGGAGTGTCATTTGAACTGCTTATATTTTTTCAGCAGTTTTCACTACAGACTGAGTTGGTGCACATTTACTAAAGTCAAATTGCTTATCCCTATAAAAATGAATTTTTTTAGCTCTGGATTTAGCAATATCGATAGTATTGCCTATTTATCAAAGCACTGGAAGGCATTATCGCAGTGGATATCTCTGTGTATCGATATCGCCAGATTTAACACTGTTCTGCATTATTTACTAAGATAAGTGTTTGGTTTTTTTTGACTATTTCTGTTGCTTAATATATCGCACTCTCTGGGTGGCGTTATCCATTACTTTCAATGGGGCAAAGTGGGTTTGTAGTCTGGAGTTATGTTTTAAGTGTAACTTATCGATATCGATATACACATGGATATCTATATTGATACCTATATCCATCCCCATAGACGCAACTGGTACCACTGCTTCTACAGATATTGATATCACCGGGATAAATGCATAATGCTCTAGCAGTGCTATTGCCGCATAATAATAAATGGACTATGGCGATATCATCCAATATCGCTAAATCTATGGCGATATCTGGCAATATGAGAAATGCGACTTTAGTAAATATGCCCCAAATTTGTGTTCTATTCTGACTTAATCCAATGAGATGTGCACATGCCATGGATCAGCAGTGACGGATTACATGAATCCATATCTGATGAGCATCTATGTTGTTCAGATTTTCTACCAGTGTGTAAAGCTCACAATCCTGGAATGTCCAATAGAATATAAATAGCCAGAGGTGAAGGTCACCATGTGGAAAAGTCAGTCAAATATACTGGTAAACTGTCATTTCCTTTCGTCCCAGAGCTGTCATATCTTGCTTTAGAGATACCAGTAAAAAAAAGTGTTGTTTTTTTTACTTATTCACTACATAATTTTTGCATTATAAGCAATTGTTTTACTTAGCTTATGATAAAACCAAAAAATGTAAAATGTCCAATTTCATTTTGTAGACTAGATCTGCAAAAAAGTATTATAAAAAAAGCCTTTCTTAGGGATTTTTAGACCCTAGTCAAGAAAATGCATTATTAATACTTCTTTCAGAAATTGCTACTGATACTGCCTTGCTGTTTTTTTTCTTAAAAAAACTTAACATGTATGCAGTCAGTGCATACGCAGTCAACGCATACGCAGTCAACGCATACGCAGTCAGCGCATACGCAGTCAACGCATATGCAGTCAGTCAGAGAGATAAAATCCAAGCTCTTTGGTATAATGTCTGTTATGTGTTTAATTCAGGAGAATATACCCACAGGCTGTTTAACACTAAAAAAAGGCAGTGGAAGTATTTTCAAGCAGTACAATGCCAGTCAATGATGGGACATGCAAAGCTTTTTTGCTGCTAGCCCAAACACATATGGAAAAAACATAGCGTGTCAGTGGCCTAAAGAAGAAATAGTACCGGGAAGAGATAATTTTGCTAATGCAAAATGACTAATTTTATTGTAGTTGGTGTTAATGGACTTTAAAAAATGTTTAAAACATTGTATTGTGATACCTTTTTGGCTGGTGATTTTAACATTAATATTCATTCATTCCCAAACTGTTTTCTGTATCATACCAATCAAGGATCAAGAATCGAGCTACACAATTATCAAATCGAAAGAGACAGAAATGACAGTGGAAGGACTGAAGCCTGCATCATCCTATATATTCCAAATAAGAGCACGCACAGCTGCAGGGTATGGTGCCTTCAGCCGTAGATTTGAGTTTGAAACCAGCCCACTGTGTAAGTCATTTTAATTAATGTCAGCTCATGTCCATGTAATAGTTAGAAGAAAGAGTCAGCAGATCAATACCATAACAGGGAACTGTCATTCTTACACTTGCTACAGATTTCCTCTACTAGGCCTGATGTATTAAGTGACGAAGACTTGTACGTGTCATTTATTTGGATAAGTTAACATATCGGGCTTTGCTTCCTTGGCTCAAATTGTCAAGACTTGCAAATGTTGGGAAGGGTCAGTGTCAAGCTGGTCCTAATATTAGATTTTTTTTTCCTACCTTTTAAAGAATGTAACCAAGTATTTTTGTTTTATCTCCCTTGAGTTTGAAAAGTGTAAATGAATTTAAGGGAAAACATTAACTATGACATGTTGCTATATTAACTATTACTTACTAATGTTACAAACTCTCCAAATTCAGTGAGAAGAGGGCATAACAAACAGTAATATTGTCAGATGGATTTCTAACTCTGAAGACATGTGTGGGGGAGGAGTGGATTAAGGGGGTTATTCACTAAAGTCCGAATTGTTGCGTATAGGTGCAAATTCGCCAGATAAAGACAGTCGCAATAGGCTGCTACTGTCACAGTCATGTCTTTATAATGAGAGTATTGTCGCTGTCGCGACTTTATTATGGGAAAATTGCTGAGACTTTACAATGGGGAAATTGTAGCGGATTTGCTATGGGAATCCGCTGTTTGTGAATTCGACAGTCGAATTCGCACCTTAGTGAATAACCTCCTAAGTCAGAGGTCCCCTAAACTTTTTACACAGGGGTCCAGTTCACGGTCCCTCAGACCGACGGAGGGCCGGACTTTAAAAAAAACCTATGAAAATCCCTATGCACACTGCACATATCTTATTTTAAAGGAGACCTAAAGTCAAAAAATAAAAAACAAGTGTTAAAATACTTACCTTATACTGAGCCAATTCATTACAGTCACAGCATCAGCTGTGCTGTAGTTAACTGGCACCCGATGCTTCCCCTGACGCCTCCTGCACAGCGCACTGGCTGAAACAAATGCCAGCGTGCAACTCCCTCTTCTCCTTCCCCGGCTTCATACATCATCACGCTCATTGCGGGGAGCGTTCTCATTGGTCCCCGCATTGAACGTGATGGTGTTTAAGCCTTGAAACACCCAAGGTGTAACAGGGTGGAAGGAGCTGTGATGCTGGCTGCCAGTCAGCCAGCGCTGTGAAGAAGCATCGGGAGATGCATCAGGTGCCAGCCAATTGCAGCAAAGCTCATGCTGTGACTGTCATCAATCAACTCAGTATAAGGTAAGTATTGTAACACTTGCGTTTTATTTTTTGACGTTAGTTCTCCTTTAAAGTAAAAAAAAAAAAAAGGAACAAATATAATACACAACCCCCTCTCACACTGTGCTGTTTTTCCCCCACACTGTGCTACTTTCCCCCACAACCTCCCTCCCACACTGTGCTGCTTTCCCCACAACCCCCTCCTTATTCCATGTCCTCTAAAGTGCGGGGCGCTATCCTGGTGCTTCTCCCCCTTTTTTCCATCCCTACCTCTTCCCCTGATTGGCTCTGTCTTCTGTAATGATTACAGCTACAACGCTCCTCACTTCCTCCCCACTGCCGCTTCCTGATGATGTATAGTTACATTATTAGTATGCGCCGGGGGAGGGAGAGAGAAGCTCTGTAGCTGTAATCTTTACAGCAGACGGAGATGGGCCGGGGACGAGGCAGGTAGGGAAAAGGACGGGGGCAAGCGCCATGATTGCGCCCCCCTCCTGCAGCGCCCTGTCTACCCTAGTCCGATGCGGGCCGTAGTTTGGGGACCCCTGCCCTAAGTGGTTGCATTCTCCCTCACCATCACTGCTGATATAGAAACAGAGGGAGGAATGGACAAATAACCTTCCTCCACAAAATAGTATAAAAACCACATTGTACAATATATTTTCAATTAATATTATCATGGGTTTATGTCATCAATGAGATACATTTCTCATAAATATGTATATTTAATATGTTAAAAAAACACCAAAAAAAGGTTTGGTTCTGCAAGTCAATCTATTTTAATTTGTTCAACACTTGTTGCAATGATTTTCTTTTAAGCTAAAATGACTTAGGGACTCTTGGATAATCATCCATTTTGTTTTTATGCAACACTTTACAAACTTAGCTAAACATATGAAGCGAATCCAAGATTTGATTGCTTCCCTTATCCATGCTCTTTACCTCGTTATCTGAAATACCAATAAAGACATGAAGGAAGCAGTCTTTGGCTTGAAAAGGACTACATGCTGTGTCAAAACTGATTGCTAAGGGCACAATGCTTCCCTTTTTTGGTCCTACGAATAAAATTCCATTGACAGAACAATGAGGGGGTTATTCACTAAGGTGTGAATTCGACTATCGAATTCGCAAACAGCGGATTCCCATAGTAAATCCACTACAATTTCCCCATTGTAAAGTTGCGACAATTTTTTAAAGTTAAGATTGCGATAATTTCCCCATAATAAAGTCGCGACTGCGACAATATTCCCATTATAAAGATGTGAATGAGACAGTAACAGCCTATTGCAACTGGCTTTATCTGGCGAATTCACACCTATGCACAACAATTCGGACTTTAGTGAATAACCCCCTGAGTTCTTCAGATATTTGCAGATCAGTGTCTGCAATAATTTCTACATTGACTATTATAGAAAGAATTCCGATATGCTATACACTGATGCTCACTTCCCAACATAACAAAAAAATTCTTACATGCTAAGGTTAATAAAGGAGCTAAAATGTAAATTCACTCTTGACACATGGGGTGAAATTTATTAAATGCAGTATTTACCGCACGCTCGGTATTTACCATCGCCCGATGGTAAATCCACATGATTTACCATCGCCCGATGGTAAAATCCGCTCGATTTACCATCGCGCGATGGTAAACCCGATCGATTTACCTCTGCGCGATCAGAAAACCGATCGATTTACCATCGCGCGATCGTAAATGCAATCGATTTACTATCGCGCGATCGGAATTGCAATCGCGCGATCGCAATTCCGATCGTGCGATCGGAATTTACTATCAGGCGAACGCTTCGCCGTTAATAAATTTCACCCATGGTGTAAGGGATTCTCTGACACCAATAAAGCAACTATAATCACACAGAATGCTATGTCAAAGGTACTTTACTCTTAATAGGTAGGCTCATATCTACTCAGGGGATAATCGGGGATAGTGTTCTGCAGAGTTTATAGCTATGTTGTATGCTGAATTCCCATC
>WMED01018707.1:0-12625 GCA_019650415.1 Pipa parva | reverse complement strand
GGAAGGGGGCTCAGCAAGGTGACACAGGGACAGAAGGGGGTACTGTCTCGACTTATCCACAGGGGTCATAGCAAATTCCATAATTTTTGGCCCAAAAACTGACCTCGACAATGGCACACAATAACCTAATACCGATCCCTGCTATAACATAATTATATTTATACTGGCTGCTGCATGTTTGTTGCCTTTTGTAGACCTAGTGCGGCCCGCCGACTGGCTGTGATCTTGCTCTGCGGCCCACATGCTGAGTTGAGTTTGAGACCCCTGCCCTAGATCTAAAGATTAATGGAGACATGATATTCATGGTGCACAAAATAGCCATTGCTTAACTCTTTCAATATGTGTGGGTGATTTATTCAGTAATTATTTATTACTATGGAGTGTCATTTATTCAGACTCCTGTCTACATAGCCTTAGATGTTGTAATAACTAAATTGTTAATTTCTATCCTACAGTTAATGATAGCAAAAATCATTCACGTTCAGGTTTTTGGATAACAAATAACACTTAAATTCAGGTTTGTGTTCCTTGAAGGAAAGCAGAACTGCAGTGTGCTGATCATGAACAATAAAATAAACTCCATAGGTTGGGGTTGTTCAAAGTGAAATGCAGCCCAGCTCAGCCAAAGCTAAACACAGCACTTTACACAGGAGCAGACTTTCCACCACCTGATAGGAAGGGCCAAGGAAGGAACAATTTAAATGTAGAATATAAAATTCCATCAAGAAAAGGAAATCATAATGATTTCTTCTAAAGATTTTTGGTAGAAATTGTAAAAATAAATTTTATAGGAACATAATTCCAATTAAATAATGTAATTTAACTGTTTATTCCATTTTATTTGTATTTGAGTATATTTTTTCTTTGTTCAGTGTGTTAGCATCTTTTTGCATTCTGCCATCTTTGATCTCGAGTAAATACAATACATTTGTTCAGATTGTCTCCAAGCTATTGTTTTCATTTAGCATAAATACAGTAATCTTGCCCATGCAAATAAATAGCCATTGTTTAAAACTGTGCTGCAGGAAATTTGTTCTTCAGACCAGGGATGAAGAGACCTACTTAGTTAATGTAATCATATTTTTAAATTTAAAACAATCGTGCTTTCTCTAACTCATGCTGTATTATTAGAAATGCAGACCAAGGGGGGAATTCACCATAGTGTGAAGTGAGCTGCGGATCCTTCAGCTCACTTCGCACAGACTGTTATGCGCTCGCTGATGTCCTGCACGCGGACATCAGAGAACGCTTTAAAGGGAATCCAGTCTCGGCGAGACCACTCCTCGCCGAGACTGGAATCCCTTTAAAGCGTTCACTGATGTCCGCATGCAGGACATTAGCAAGCGCATAACAGTCTGTGCGAAGTGAGGCGAAGGATCCGGACCTCACTTCGTACTATGGTGAATTCCTCCCCCCCCCCCCCCAAGGGAGGTATTTATCAAATTGTCAATCTGTGTTTTGGTGATAAAATGTAAATTATCATTGGTGGCAGTGAAAACTGCAATATGGGTGCAAGTCATGGCAGCAATGGTGAAGAGCTGTTACTGCTTTTTCCTATTCTGAATTAGACAGGTATATGTACAATAAAAGAAAATATTACTATACAGATGCAATATAGATGAATAGCAGTTAAAATAACCTGTCTCTCATATATATATATATATATATATATATATATATATATATATATATATATTATTTAGTATATACTGTAAAGTGAAAATAACCCATGGAAATGACAACATGAATATTATACTGAAATTTATATTATATAGAACTCATAATTGATTTATGGCACTAGAATTTTCTATAGAATAGTAGTTGATAAACGCCAGGGTAGCTGGAAATCCACATCTTGTTCAGTTAATAAGAGAGCACATTCCATGGAAGCGGTGCAAAACCCGAGAACACTGGTAAGTTGTGGCATTAGCAGAATGTTTTACAGAGAATATACTGTAAAGGAAGTTAGTTTTTAGTTTAGTTACCTACTCTGTGGCAATTATTTTATGACTTGTGTTTTACAAAGGTATACTTAAAAAGGATAATATATTGACACTTTAAGTTGCCTTTTTTATCTCTTTTGTTTAACAGTGGTGTTTAAAAGCTTTTCAGAACGTAACTGTGATCCCTCCAGAGACCGGAACTGTGCACCAGGTGAACCTGGAGTTTTTAGCAAGAGTAGTTATGGAAGATAATGGTTTCGTATATCCCGATAGTGTCCTTGGTACAGACTCTCATACCACAATGGTGAATGGCCTGGGGATATTAGGATTGGGTGAGGTTTTTTTACAGTTGTTTTCCTCTTTGTATTTTACACATGACATTTTAACTAGGAAACTAATAGATAATTATTCCCCATAACTTTTTTTATTCTGCTTCAACATGTATCATAATTTAACTTGTGTTATTTTGTTCTGTGTTTAAGTATCTGTATGAATGAAACTGACACTTAGTGCACTTTCTTTGTATGTGTTACATTACGTCTATCCTACATACATTTGAAAGTTCTCTTTGTTAAATGGTAAAACAATATAATGTTTCATGCACCTACAATTTGAAATGCCATTGAGGATATCCTGTTGAAATGGCACTAAATATGTTTGTGTGCACAGTATTTTTGGTTAAAGGGAAAGTTTGGGGGAAAAAAGTTTTAAATAAACTAGCTATGTTGCTAGTATGCTTCTTAACTGCTGCTGAACTGGTCTTTTCTTTTGGTTTTGGTAAGTCAGCAGCCAGCATTCACCTGACTCATGAAAGAATCTGTCAAGATCTCATCTTTTCAAGAAACGTTGACATTTTCCTGAAGAGAGGCACTCTTGATTCCTGCATGAGTAAATGTGTAACTGCTGGTTACTGACTTACCAAAGACTAATGAAAGTCATACTGCCAGCCATACTACCCTGGATTGTTCTCAGCCTGTAAACCAGTCTGACATGGATAGGGAACTCTAAGAGAGGGCACTGAGACATAATTAGATAAGAACAGTGGCTAACAAAGGGATAACTAATCCACAAATTTACCATTAAAGATTGAGATACTGGCTATTGTTGTTTTGTAATGGCACAGCTACCAGCCACATTGTTTATGTACCAGAGGAGCCTGTGGTTTTTTTTATTTTCTTTTTCTGGGCAATAGTGACCCTTTAATATTTTTCCATAGCAGTACCACTATTATAGTCTAGTTATATACATTTTACATGTTTTCTCTTACAGGTGTAGGTGGAATTGAGTCTGAGGCTGCAATGCTTGGAATTCCTATGATGCTGACCTTGCCTGAAGTAGTTGGTTGTAAGCTGACTGGTTCCATTAGTCCTGTTGCCACATCTATCGATGTTGTTTTAAGCATCACCAAAGTGAGCAGAAATGTTTTGCAGTTTAGATATAAGCCCAAAAATAGATATGTGTATTTTTTGTAGTCTTTGTGTTGTAGTACACAAGATTATGATATGTGTGTCCAGAACTTGCCCTTGTGATGATAACAAAGAAGACTAAAAGCAATATATAATATGCCCATATTAGCACATTATCACATTAGATAATGCCATTGTGTTGTTGCCTTCTCTTTACAGCACCTAAGGCAAGCTAATGTGGCAGGTGGATTTGTGGAATTCTTTGGGGAAGGAGTTTCTCAGTTGTCTGTCGCTGATCGCACTACTATAGCCAACATGTGTCCAGAATATGGTGCCACTGTGGCCTTTTTCCCAGTGGACAGAGTAACCCTGCATCACTTGAAGCAGACAGGTAAGGCCACAGGATAACCTAGCCTTTAAAAATATACAGTGAGCATTTAAATGGTAGAAAGTCACCAACCTTATTTGATACTAAATTATTTATCCACCTAAAAAATATTCGAATTAAACTGGTGATTTTCCTGTTATGTTCACAATTATTTTCATTTGCCTTTTATAGTTTGCATAGAACTCTTCTCTTAGCGTACAGTTTTTGTAACATTTTGTGGTTTTATCACTGTTGCAAACTGCACTGTGAAATTTATGCAAGCTCTTCAGCCTTTAAGCAAATGCCTTTATAGCTTTTTAAATGATTGTGTTATTAGGCATAAAAGAAGGGTGAAGTTACAACAGTTCTTTGGTAAATTAAATAAAGCACTTGGAAACTTATAACTGGATTATATTTACTAGAAATTGACCTTGTGGAATTAGTTTCTTTAATACTATATCTAAATTCAGCTAAAACTAAATTTAGGTCTCATTTATAACTTATTATTATTAATAATAATAATAATAATAATAATTTATTTTTTTTTTAATTCCCTGGTATTTTTTTTTTTTTTTTGCATTGAACTCCATTTTCTTGTTTTGAGATCCAAGTACCCAATAGCTGTATCCAGCTAAACTGACTTTTGTATGCTTGCAGGTGTTGATGTGCAAAGTCTTGGGATATTTGAGACTTATCTGAAAGCTGTAAAACTGCTACAGCAAGAGGAGAATATGACACAACCAGAGTATTCAAAGGTATCTAATGACAGCAAATGAAGGTGTGGTATTCCTGCAGTAAAGTAATCCATGGGCACTTCACTCTGTCTTAGAATTAAAAAGAAACTGCTGATCGCAGCATTTGCTAAAAATTGTTTCAGAAATGACACACATTTTTTTGGCCTATATTATTTTAGTGGTGGCCTAAATATTTCTTATAATCATTATATATTGACTGAATCACAAAGGCACATCTTATCTATTCATTTCTGGAGTTGTGCAGAATTTACTCTAATAATACTCTAAGTTAATAGTGAAGGAACATGCAGAGACATTACAGATAAAAAATGTTGTACAGTCCAGCTGCCCTCATACTTAAAAAAAGATAACCTGTTCATCCCTTTGTTTAATAATAGATCTTGGCTCTGTGATTGGCTGATGTGTTCACATATGGAATGTAATGTAGCAGCAGTAATTGTTGCATTTCGATATAATTTAGGTATAAATTGTTGACATACATATTTAAAATACAATAACTCCCATTATTGATCAAGGCAAATAATATAAATAACCAGTGAAGTTAATTTCTATAGTTGCAACAATGCAAAATAATTTCAAAATACATACAAAAATACATACAATAAAGACATTTCTGTTGTAATGTCTTTTAAAAAAATTCATTTTGCTTCAGTTAGTCCAGCCCCTTTGACCCTGTAGGATCTGTTGCTTGTATCTGACTGGAATTTGAAACCTAACTAATGGGACCCCCAGCATGTTTTTACACACCCCAAGCAAACTGCTCAGTTACACTGCTCAGTTGTCCATGAGTTGCATTGGTCAGTATCCATGAATGAATATATTACTGTCTAGCTGGGCCCTCCTGGTTTGCTCAGCTTTTTGGCCCTCCGCAACAGTAGCCCTCCTGTTGGTAGCCATGGTTACAGTTATTTCTTATCAAAAATATTTTCTACAATATCTGCAATATTTTTGAACTATTTGAGTTATTGACGTGGATCACACAGAAGTAAGGTATTGTATGGATGAGTGCACCCCTTTAAATATTGTGACCCTGGCCTATTACACAATCATCTGACTTATTTGCTAATGGGATGTTGTTGCTCATAGCAGTATAATTTTTTCCCTTTGAGTGGTCAAGATACTTTTTAAGGGTAAGCTGTTTTTAAAGCCAATAAGCAACCAACCGAAGCTTATTTCATGCAGAAAGCTATGCCCTCTTATAAATATTTTTGATTTCCACTTTTATATTTTCAGATGCTATAAAAGACATACAGTGTTTTTAACATTTATAAGTGAAAAAGCGCAAACAATAAGGACACCTAAGTGTCTTATCAATGATTAATTACAAGAAAGAAATATAGATAAAGCCTTCTACAAAAATAAGCAGAGTGGTGTATTGAATTGAGCTGGAAAAACTAAACAACACCTCTTCAGTGATTAAACAGGCAGAACTTGGGCAGATGTTAATGGAGAGGCTCACCAGATATATAAAGTGAAACAGCAGTGACAAATTTCTGTTGTTCAGATGTTCAACGATCCCGGACAAATCAATTACAATAATGCGTATTCAGCAGTCAAGCATCACGAATAATCTCTATGTAAAACACAAAGGGAAACACCATAGTGCAAAAAAAACGTTACTTATTCAGATAAAAGGGAACAAATGAATGTACTCACAAACATGATCTGAAAAAGAGCATGTCAAATATAACAAGTCACTTCTCTTGTAATGGGTAACTTCTCAAGGCGTTTCGCTGCTAATACCTTCTAGTTTCAGCTTCATCAGGAGATCTATTGCAATCCTGGTAATAGATCTCCTGATGAAGCTGCAACTAGAGGGTATTAGCAGCGAAACGCCTTGAGAAGTTATACAGTATTTTTACCTTGTCAATAGTATATAGTGCACATTATACAAAACTGCCCATTGTTTACAGTTAGGAACTGTCTCTTTTTGAAAATGAAATGGCATATGCACCTTTAGGGGATCTCACCATTTTTTACTTTATTTTCATAATTTTTATATTTGATTTAAAGGTCCTAGAAATTAACCTGAATTCCATTGTACCTTATGTGAGTGGTCCAAAGAGGCATCAAGATAAAATATCTTTGATGGACATGAAGAAAGATTTTGTGACCTGTCTACATGAAAAGGTAATGGATGTTTCAGTGCACATAATTCTTAATGTTGTTGCTTTTGTTTTGCAATAAAATAACCTAATAATTCAGACCCTATTTTAAGTTTATGATTCTGAATTTGCCCAGTCTCTAGTTCAGAACTCTAATTATCTGTCCAATTAAAACTTTTCTTTCCGTCATTATTAGTAGTTGTATTTATTTGTAGTTAATTGTTTTTAGTCTCCTGCTTTTTACAAAGCCGGGGTAAGACAAAATTAACAGATGATGAGAGGCTCTAAGTAGTCTTAATCTTACATCAATCAGCACATTGGAAATATGTTAAAGGGTATGAAAAGTTTGGATAAAACATTATTTATATTTGCATGTATACATATAGAAAGCCAACTTAAACATTAAAGTGTAAAAAATGTTTTTGGGATCAGTTGTGCTTCCCTTTTGTTTTAAATAACCCTGCTCCCCCAGCCATTCTGTGTACACATTTTTCTTAGTTCAGTGCTGACAAGCTCCGCCCCCGAGTAACTTCACTCACTATTCAGAGAGCCGTTCTTGTGTGGAATCTCCCTTCCCTTTTCCTTATGTAAAGAGCCTGTTCCTAACCTAGAGCATGAGCAGATAAGAACTGTCCGACCTCCTGTGTGGTCAGCTTTGGAGAGAGAAGTCTGGGAGAAGAGGGGGCATATCTATATCCATGCAAGGAACCCATTCGCAGAGGCAATGTAGTTGCAGGGGGATATTGAGCCCTGGTGAGTCGGGAGGTTCTTTATCATTAACTTGCTTGACAGTAGCTAAATGGGGCTTATCTTTATTGACACAGTTTACTTACCCTTTAAACCACCCCTTAGACTAGCTCCCTGTAAAGCTGTACTGTAGAGCTCTCTCAAAAGTGCCCCTTAATTTTTTTTTTTATTTACATGGCGGTAAGGGGGACACTTTTAATTAAAAAAGAGGAGTATAGCACATAACATCCTAGTGCTAAAAACACAAGGATTATTTTCTTAAAACAGCCTATCTTTTACCTCAGACAGACTCTGCAGCAGAAGATTGAGGAACTGCTTGTCTGTGTGCCGCATTCCCTCCTCCCCCTCCCTCAACTCTCCCCTGTAACAGAACTTTGCAATCCAATGGGAAACTAATATAGGAGCGATGATTATTCATTATCCATGGCAAATGGCAGCAAGTGGGAAGAGCCTAACAGTGCTGACATATTTCTTCACAGTACGGCTCTTCCCACTTGCTGCCATTTGCCTTCAGCGACTGACAGCTCCTCAGGGGGATTGATTCTCTTCTTAATAGAGGAGTGCTTCCTCCCTATCGGCAGCACCTATCCACCAGAGGGGTTCCGATACTGGTAGGATGTTTTTATGCTTAATAGGTGATAGTATGGGACAAAAGCCTTTTTAATCAGGCTATTAACCATTACTCAGGGACTCTACCTTTTTGAAGGTGTAATTCCCTTTTATGGAAAATTCCAATTTAAGTGTTCTTTAAAATTGTTAAAAGATGAATCAAGATCAACCCCCGCAGGACACATGTAAAAATATGGATGATTTAATTAATGTGGTTCTGGACATAAAAATCCCACAGTCTTCATCAGAAAGAAACAAAACCCTCTTTCAGCTGAAGAAAAAATAGTTTTTCCTGCAATAGAATAGCTTCAATTGCTGCTGACAGAACAATGAGAAAAACTTGAACAAAAATTGCAATTATCTAAAATGTTTGCAGAATTGTATCCTTTATTTCAGGATTTAATTGACCTATGGTTCTCTCCTCTTGTTGTTGATGCCTCCATTATATGCTAGCTAAGAAATACAGCTTTAATAGTTCCAGATGCTTGCACATAAAAGATACTGATAAAAAATTAGAAGGGTTTTTGAAATCCCTTTTTGTGGGCAACAGGGTCTTCTTTATGTCCAATTCTAAGCTCTGAATGGGTCATTAGAGCTATGGAAGCATAGTTAGAATCTTTGATCTAGAGCATTCAGTATGGAGCTCCTAGGGATAGCCTTTTGCAATCAGCTATCCTTATTCAGGAAGAAGGCTCACTCCTTTCCAAGGCATCCCTGGGTGCAGCAAAGGGTAACTTGTAGAGCCTCAGCACTGTCAGTGGCAGCTCAACACTTCCCTTGGTTAAGGTTGTGGTCATCAGACTCCAACTCCAAGAAGTTGCTTACTTCTCTTCTGTGTAAAGAGATTATTGGTGAACAGTTAGAGACTATTATTTCACAAAGCGACAGAGGGGGAAAAGTACATTGCTCCCCCAACAAAAAGACCAAAACCTTCAGTGCAGCTCAAAGGTTCATAGGGGGCAGTTATTCCAGGATTCAGTCCTTTCTTTCTTGTGTTCCCTCATCTGCAACCCACTGCACAGAATTCAGGGATAAGCAGGCATTCAAACCAAGATCATTCTGGCAAGGATGCAAAACTGCAGCCAAGTCATATGTGGACAAACAACAGTCTGAATGACTCTACCACTTCTCTCCCTCCCAAGCACGGGTGAGAGGAAGGATAAAAGCCACTGTTGCAGCTTGGAACCAGAATTCCTCAGATTGTTGCCTCCTGCAAATCATTTCCACGGCTACAAAGTAGAATTCAAGGCTAAACCTCCCAGGAGATTTTTTTTCTCTCTCAAGGATTCCATCTGTCCCCACAAAGCATCAAGCTTATCAGAACATGGTGGTGCAAATCTAAAATGCTAAAGTCATTCCCCTGTACTTCTCAATCAAAGTTTCAGTAGATATTATTCAAGCTTATTCATTGTACCCAAAAAAGACAAAATATTTTCTGTCCACTTTTGGCTTTACAAAGACTGAACAAATTCTTAACACTACAGAAAGTTCAGGATGGAATCCATAAGATTGGTAATCTGCTCAATGGAGCCCGGAGAGTTTCTTGTCTTCTTAGATATAAAAGATGCTTACATACATGTAATGTAATTCACCTGCAACTTACAGAAGTTCTGTCCTGTACAGAGACTTTCAGTCTGTAGCCCTGCCATTTGGCCTGTCCTCAGCACCTCAAATTTTCACAAAAATTATGAGTGCAGTCACAGCCCATTTACATCGACTAGGGATCCATTTAAATCCCTGCTTGAATGACCTTCTCTTAAACGCTCCATCTAACACAGAAGCTCTTGAGCAATACAGACTACTATACTAATACTGCAAAAGATAGGTTGGTTATTCAACCTTCAAAAGTCAACTCTGCATCCCAGCCAATAAATGTTATTACTACAGGGACATCCAGTGATGATGCAATCAGACAACACTATTGTTGCAGCATACATCAATCATCAGGGAGATACTCGCAGTGTAGCAGCCATGTCAGAATTGTCCCAATTCCTCTAATGGATGGAGAAGTGGATTCCCTGCATCTCAGCCATCTACATTCCAGGAGTCCTCAATTAGAAAGCAGATTATCTCAGCTGAGAGTCCATGCACGCAGGAGAATAGAAACTTCTCCCTCAGGTGTTTCTGGACATAGTTCAGATATGGGGCTTTCCAAAAATAGGAAGTTGCTTGATATTTCTGGATGCAAAGAGGTCTAAGTTTTGCTCCAGAGCAAGGGACCCCTAAGCTCATGCAACAGACGCAATGAGTCTTTCTTATGCATTCCCGCCATTACCTCTGGTCCCCAGAGTAATTGAAAAGATCAAACAAAACCAGGAGAAAGCAATCTTTGTAGCTCCTCACGGGCTGAGAAGATCTTTGTTCATGGAATCTCCTGACCTTGTCCAAAGCCCCACCGTGGCATCTTCTGAAAATTCCAGACCTGCTCTCTCAAGGTCCTATTCTTCATCCAGATCCCAGCAGACTAGCTTTGACAGCATGTCTGTTGAGTCTATGATCCTATGCCATAAAGGTTTCTCAGACCCAGTAATAAGAATGATGCTTAAAGCCCAGAAATCAGTATCCTCTTTAGCATACCACAGGGTTTGGAATGCCTACTGGAGCTGGTGTAATTCTCTAGGTCTTTTCTTCGACTGGTTTAAATTACCCAGACTACTACAACTTCTACAGTCAGGATTGGATAAGGAACCTAGCTTATCATCTCTTAAAGTACAAGTTTCTGCTTTGTTAGTACTTTTTCAGCAAAGATTGAATCTTATGGATGACGTGAGAACCTTTCTTCAAGGTGTAGCTCACATAGTACCATTACACCGACCACCAATAACAGCTTGGGACCTCAATCTAGTACTCTCGGTTCTGCAGGGTACCCCCTTTGAACCACTAGATTCTGTCTCAAAATTTCTTCTTACTCTAAAGGTGGTGTTCCTAGTTGCCATCTCTTCTACAAGGAGAGTGTCAGAAATAGCAGCACTATCTTGTTGTGAACCATTTGTAGTTTTTCGCACAGATAAAGTAGTACTCTGAACAGTCCCCTTCTTTCTCCCTAAGGTTGTATCTACATTTTACACTAATCAAGACATAGTGTTACCATCACTGTTCAAACCCAAAAAAATTCTAAGGAAGAGAAGCTACATTCATTAGATACAGTGCAAGCTATGCAAATTTATCTGCAAAAGACAGACATTTGTCGTTCAGACTCCCTGTTCATTTTTCCAGTGGGACCGCGAGTGGTGACCCATGCCCCAAAGACTGTAATCAGGCCTATAAAATATGAAGTATTGTTCTCCCTGCAGGAATTACGGCTTATTCAACCAGAGATGTTGGTTCTTTCTGGGCTCTGTGCAATCCAGCATTAGTAGAACAGCTGTGCAATGTGGTTACCTGGACTTCACCTTCCACCTTCATCAAATTTTAAACACAAGGGGAGCTGTCTTCAGCAACCTCTGAACCCAGTGCCCTGTCAGACACGTTACTGAAGTTAGAAAACCAAAATAGGAGCAGGGGTTGCTGGTTTGAAAACCCAAAACATGTAATGGCATCTACATGTCGCTACATATTTTGCACCAGCAACCCTGCTCCTATTTTTGTTTTCTGACTTCATTGTTCTAGATTAGTTCGTATGTTTGGTGGACATTTGCAGAGTTTCTAAATCCAGAGACATCCAGTATATTTGCCATAAGGCAAATCATTCAATGTGAATTTTGGTAAGCAATTTGATGTTTTGTTTTTTGTGTTTATAATTTTTTTATTACATTTTGGTAGAAAGTATTAGATTTTTCAGTAATGGATTAAAAATTCACTGGACTAGAGTTGTTGATGTCTTTTAAAGATGTACTTCATTTGTGGCAATGTGGTTTTAGTTATTTAGCTATTTTAATGAATGTCAAGTTGTCTTGTAGCTTTAAATTACAGAAACTCCCACAGTGCACATAGCTGAAAACCAAAACTAAATGCATGTTAGCCCAGGGCTGAAGTAGATGTAAAATTGCAGTTTCTATTTCAGTTTCTTTTTTCTTTAATTATTTATTAAATATGAAGTATTTTCCTACCCAGGCTAGCTTAAGAGGATTTCAGATTCCTGAAGAGAAGAAAAATATAAAGGTTCCTGTATCTTATGGCGGGTCCGAGTTCTTGCTTTCACATGGATGCGTTGTTATTGCTGCTGTTACCAGCTGCACCAACAACTGTAACCCTTCTGTTATGCTGACAGCAGGTAATGTAAGTCAACTGTTTTGCTCCATGACATGTAGATTCTGGCTAATCAGATTTTTATAATTTTTCAGTCAAATTCATGACTTAACATTCTTAACCGATGTGTTTGAGAGGAAGTAGGTGATGAATATTAACTGTTAAAGGCTAAACTGCTACTTTGAAGTAATTTTATTGATTATGGTAATTAGGGGTGGGCGATATTGTTAAAAAATGATATCTCGATATCATTTGTAATTTTCCCTATAACGATAATTGACGATATTTTACATTATTCTAAAAAAAAACACAGAAAGCACAACACAGACATCCGGAGCCGCTCGAGCGCTTGATATCGCCGTCTGGCAATATCGATAAAGCCCAGTGTGCGATATTATCGTGAACGATACATATCGCACACACACCCACACACACTGTAATCAGCCACACACACACACACGGTCGGAGCTTTGCATTTGCATAGTAAGTAACCCATCCTCCCTCC